>QEPC01001533.1:3934983-3968462 GCA_003113815.1 Sphenodon punctatus
CTGGGGGCGGGCGGGCAGCTTTGGCCTGGGGCTTGGGCTGAGCCCTCCCAGGGGGTGGAGCCTCGCTCACCTGCAGGGGATGAATGAGCCCTGCTGCTATGGCGGCTGGGGGCTGCTTACCTTTAAAGCCCTACTTAGCCTAGGCCCCAGCTGCTTGCTGGACAGCCTCACTCCCCGGGCCCTGGATCGACCTTTGTGGTCGTCCAAGGGCACTTTTCTCAAGGTCCCCCTGGGTTTCTCGGTGGGCTACTATAGAGAGGGTGTTCTTGGTGGCCACACCAAAGCTGTGGAACTGCCTCTTGGCAGAGGTCCGTTTGGCCCCAGACCTCTCCTCTTTCAGACAACATTGCAAGACCTTGGCGCGAGAGGCGGGTCTAGTGGGTGGGTTTTGAAGGTTAGGGTGGAAGGGTTTGGTTGCTTTTAATATCATGTTTTTAATATCTTTTTTGACGTTCCCCTGTATAGTTTTAAGATATTTGTATTTTTATTTGGTTTTATATTTGTGTTTTACAATTTGTAAGCCTCCACAAGCTGCTTTTGCAGGAGGGTATAAAGTTGTTAAAATAAATAAATAAATTCAATAGTAGTTTATTGTTTTAACCATAGGTTGTAACAAAATACACATAAATTAACACACAGAAAGAAACTAACACTAAATCTAAATAATTAAATAAGTATGAAGGGACACTATTGTTTCTTAATATTATGTAAGTGATAGTATATATCTCTATATACTCTTAGTCGGAGTAGCTGGCCTTTGAAGAGTCCCTTCCAGCCCTAAGATTCTATTATTCTATTTATCTCATTTCCCTGACTAATCATCAGTCTGGGTCTCTAAGCAGTGTTAACAAAATAATAGCATTATGGAAAGCACATGGCATTAAGAATACTTGTGCTAAGTTTTGCCAATGTGATTTTTATTTACATTCAGTTACCCTACTCTTCTTCCGTGTATTGGTCCGTTAGACTATAAAGCTCTTTTGGACATGGACATGGGGCATAATTCTATACTCAAAACATCTTTGGTTTAAGAGAGAAGTTAAGGTCATTACAAATTTAGTCATGCTCCATAAAGCATGAAATTGTAAGTTAAGACTCTTGCCTTAACTTCCGTGCCATGTAAGCAGTAAAGACATTGTACAGTCTTGCATATTGTGCTTGCTTACAACTTAGACTGTATGCACCCACACTTTGCCTTGGGCTTTCAGTCCTAGTCCTCTTCTGCAGGTTGGGGGCAACACTAAAGCCAGTGATAGTACTATATAAGTGTTTAATAAAAAAATAAAATTGGGTGCATATTGAAATGAATAAAATAGAATGCCCATTGGAAGGAATGGAGGCAGCAGCAATGCTAAATAAATCCTATTGTCCTTGGCAGATCTTGTGGTTGTGAAACAATACAATGGAGCTGCATTTTTAGGAATGATGGGGCAAGAGGGTGTGGTATAATGAGGAAGGCACTGGGGAGAGTGGGTGGAATGACAGGGAGGAACAGGGATAGGGTGCAGCACCAAGGAACTGTGTGGAATTGACAGGAGGAATGCCATGACAAACAGGTACAATGACAAGGTTCTGAGTTGAAAAAACTGATTCAGAAGAGTATTAGGATACCATGGGGAGCACTCCTATAATTTCACCCAGTTCCCATAGCTGCCTCCCTCCTTGTTGTTCCACCTTCTTTCCTATTTCTTTTTTTGTCATTTTACACCTTAAAACACACTCACTCTCTCCTCCTCCCCCCCGTTCTCTATCAGAGTTATAGCTCCTTGTATTTCTCAGGACTTTTGGGTCCTCTGTGAAGGGAGTGGGGGCTAGTGGGTTACAGGGGTGGCTGGGCTTATCCCCAAATATACACCCCTTGCAGCATCTCTCTGACCTTTGCTGATACATATATTCCCCCTACCCTTGCCTGCTCCCCAGCCTTGTCTAGGCATACACATCACCAATTTCTCTGCACTATCCTTCATAAACACGCCCCCAACACCTGGCATCCCCGTCCTAATTAAAACACTTCTCCCACTGCCCAACATCCCCCACTCTTGTTTGCGTGTACATATCCCGCATCCATCAATCTTGTTTCTCCCATATAGAGCCTGTACTGGGGTACACAGATGTCCCATTCTCCCCAACCTAAATGAAAGAATAGAGGGAAAGGAGGGGATGAGGGGGCCACCCATCCTGTCCTCAGCTTCATTGTTGTACCCAACCTGTAGAGGAACAGGATTGTGGCTGAAATCCTGATTGTACAAGGCAAAGTGTGGGTGCATCGAGCCTAAGTAGTAAGTGAGCACAATATGTGAGACTGTACAACGTCTTTACTGCTTACAAGGCACAGAAGTTAAGACGGGAGCCTTAACTTATAGTTGACATGTTTTTTGGCTCATGTTTGAATTTGTAAGGGCCTTAACTTCTCTCTTAAACTGAAGGTTTTTTGAGTATATAATTTCCCCATTTTTTATTGGTAATGCACTAAATGACCCCCCCCGGTTCCCTGCACCCCCCATGTCCCCAAATTCCTGCGTTGCCTACAGCCCCAAATGACCCCATGCCCTGGCTCCCTCTACCCCCCATGGCCCCAAATGACCCCCCCACCCTGACTCCATACATTCGCCAGACTCCCAAATGACCCCTGTCCTGGCTCCCTACACCCCCTCATTCCAAGTGATCCCTGTGCCAATTCCCCCCTGCCATGTGACCCCCCCCAGTGGCACCTCTCCAGCCCCCCATGTCAAGTGACCCCCTGCGCCAGCTTCCCAGCTCCCGCATGCCAAGTGACACACGCACCCCTGTCCTAGTTCCCTGTCCCCTCTATGGCTCCAAATGACTCCCCTCCCCCCCGGCTCCCTGCACCGCCCATGGCCCCAAATTCCAACCCCCCAGCTGCCTACACCATATATGGCCCTAAATGACCCCCCTGTCCTCATCGCTGAACCCCCCCATTTCCCCCAAATAATCTCCCCCCCCGGCTTCTTAGGTAAGCTCCCCTTAGGGCAGATACCAGGTAACGCATAGGGGTCTCTACCCACTATCTCTGTGGGCCAGACACAATTCCTCCTGCAGCCTACTCAACCCTTCCATTCAGGTAACTCCCCATGAACAGGGTTTTTGAGGAGCCAGAGCCCACCTCCCAGCTTCTGTCTTTTCAGTAGTCTCTGGCAACTCGCTCTGTTCACAACTCTCTCAGCACTGAGCCTAGCTCAGACTGACAACCCTGGGCTGGTTCTGCCTCACCCATTCTCAGCTGGTCCTTCCATTAACTCTGTGGATATACTCATCCTTAAATGGCCAGTTTCCCCTAGGGACTTTGCCCTGTTCAAAATGACACCTGCCCTGTACCAGCTCTCCATTCCCACACCCAGTGACCCCCAGTGCAAGTCCCCAAACTCCCCAAATAATAACATTGGCGGAGCTAACCAGAACATGCAGTGGGGAAGGGTCAGATGTGGTAGAGTAGCAGGAGACACTTCAACTGCACATGTGATGATACAAACACTCCTTTGACTAATATGGGAAAATCAAAACTTTATAACTTTAAAACTACCAGATGGATTTTGAAAAATAAAAAAGGCAAGTACTGGAAGGTACCCTTGAATTTCCTAACACCACTACACCTCACAAAATATTTATTAAAGTACCTTTCAAGCCAATACAAAAAACATCTGAAAGGCAGAAAAACCCACTTTAACTCCAGTTTTCAAATTCTTGTAATGTTTTTGGTTTTTGTCTGATTTGCATGTAATTTGGACAGGTACCCCACACCCAAGTAAGCATCTCTGCCAAATATCAGATAAGTAGGATAAACGGTGCTGATTGTATAAGCACCATGAATAGTCATGCGTTAATAGCATGAATACTCATGCGTTAAAGAAAAGAATACAAGCTGTCCTTAACTAACCTTACAGCATCTCCCACTGCTCTATAATCCTCAGACCAGTTTATAATACTGTTAAGAATATCCGTATTTATGATGTGTCCATTGCTAATGGTCTGCCCTGAACCCACTGAACTCAAAGGGAGCCTTTTCACTGACTTCAATGGGATTTGGATCAGGACCTCTGTTTATAACTTTTACTTGCTTTAATATGAAAACAAGGCATCCTTGTGATAGGCGAGGGTGCATTTGTGTGAGCTGGTCCTGGAACCTTGGGTCTTCATGGGTGGGGGAAGGGAGTGAACCCGCCCCCTGCCCCCCTCCTCCCAGGTAAAGGGCACCAATGGAGGCCTATGCGAGGTATGGGGATGGGCCAGTGCTGTAGCAATGTGCTCGGCTGGCCAGCCATAGTCTGTGATCTGGGAACAAGCAGGCAATCTCATCCATCCCTTGCTTGCTGATTGTGCATGGCACACCAAATGTGCCACCATTCACCATATGGCATGAATGTTTCCCAGAATAAGGGCTGCTGCAGGCTTCGGCTAGTTGGACTCAGGACTGAATTAGCAGCCATGGGTCAAGGTTTTTTTGCCGCCTTCGAAGCGGTTCTGGGGGTTCATCCAAAGGCCTCTATGCAGAGATTTGAATTGGGTCATGCCCGCTTCCTGTCACAGCTATAGGCAGATAAGAGCACAGGAACCATGCTTGGGCAGAGTTTCTTAAGAGTAGAGGTTGCATGGTGCACACACGCCCAGTTGCCCTACATGGGGGTGGTGTTGGTCAGGATGAGATGGTGGCCCCTAGCTCAAAGCTGTAAATGGCTGGGCCAGAAACCGCAACTATTTCCACCCCTTTTGGGAGAGGGTGACCTCACAGGGGAGTCAGTCATCCAGGTGTGGGCACTGTGGGGCTAGTCTGCCCCACACTTCCAGTTTACACATGGTTATGTGTCACAGGGTATGCCCAATACTGGGCTACTTGCTACAGTTATCAAGAAAGTTGCGGCCAATGGGTTGCGCTTGCCCATCCATTCTTCCAACCTTTTTTTTATATGTGAAATTAAAATGTCAGATTTAAATTGAACCATACGTACAGGCTACTAATTTAGAAAACACTCACTTTTCTGTTCTCTTATATTTCAGCTGACTTGAACAACGTACGTTTCTCGGCATATCGTACAGCTATCAAAATCAGAAGACTGCAAAAAGCACTTTGCTGTAAGTTTATCCTTCTAACCCAATTACCCTGCACAGTACTTGGGGGAAAAGAAGATAAACTTGGTCCTAAGATACTAAAAACAAACAAGAGTTCTGATGTCTCCTAAAATAGTTTGTCCTTTGCACTACAGAAAGACAATGGTAATCATGATACACATTGATATGAATGTATAGAGTTAATGAATGAAAAGGAGGATAGATCAGTGAAATAAATTAAACAAAAGTGGTATCTCATTATTTAAGAAAAAAATCAAAATCAAGTTTATTTGGCGTAACCATTGGCCATTGCCGTTAACCTAACATTTACAATAAAATATCAATAAAATATCATCATCATACGATCAAACAAATACGATTAAAATAGACTCCTCAAGGAACCAAGACAGAAGGAGAAGTTAATACAAGCCTCCCACCCCAAGCCCCACCCCCCATGATCTATCTTCCACGCAGGTACTACCCAGTTAGTACGAATACTGACCTGTACCAACCTCATTTTACCCAACCTGTCAAATTAGCTCATCACTATCCATATATGATTGTCCTGAGCTTTTAAATTTCAAAAACCTATGCCTACAGACTATGACCGCTTGTAAAAATTTCATAACCATCGAAGTGGTTTCAGGTGAAATATCACTCAGAACAATTTCCAGCAGCCCCTGCTCCGTTCTACCTGGATATCTGGCAAGAAAAGACTTCCGAAGTTTTTCCCGAAGAGGCTCATAAAGCTGACAACCAAAGAGTATATGGTGGGTGGATTCCGTAGTTTACATGTCGAATGGACAGAGACACTCTCCATAGTCAATTCCTAGAAAATGACCCTCAAGATTATTATTTTTTTTAAAAACTAAAATAAAAAGGATAAAACTGTGCATCATATGAATCATACACAATAATGTGAAACCTTGACAGAAAAGGTTCTTGTCAAGATGCTGAGACATGAATATCAAGTACATTATTGGGATCTATGTTTTGAATGTCTCAGTTTTTATAGTATTAAAGGTCTGTAAATAACACAAAAATATTGGCTCATAAGGAGAGCGACTTAAGCTAAGAACCAGTTGCACTTTGGATGCACAGGTGCATAAGCTGGAGAGCTCAGGCCAAGATAAAGATGTTTCCTTTTGGGGGTTAGGTTCAGTGTCAGACCTTTCTCTAAAGGCCCATGTGTGCATTGTCCCAGGAGGGGAGCTGACATGGAGTCTAGCCCATCCCTTGGCAGCTTACCCCATGGAGAGGTGAGTTCTATGGAAGGATTTTGTGGGGCATTCTGGACAGGAACTTTTTATTCATGTCTGTCACTGTTTCACATTATAAACTGTGTATGATTCATACAATGCACAGTTTTAACTTTTTTATTTTAAAAAACAATAATCATAAGAGATGCTGCTTCAATTTAATTTATTCCAACAACCTATCCTTCCTTTAATTCATTAACTTTATACATTTGTAATGTGTTATAGGCAATCTCTCTCTCTTTGATATCTCTGCTTGGATCTCTCACCATCAACTCAAACTTAATATGTCCACAGCTGAACTCCTTCCATCTCCCCCCTCCTTCCCAAAATATCTTCCCATCTCTCTTCATTCTCAATTCCCATTGATGGGGTCACCACTAAGCCTATCCCTCAAGCATGGAGTCTGGGGTTCATCTTCAACTTCTCCTTTTTCAGGCCAGTCAGTCCTTGCCTGACAAAAGGACCCTGTGAGGTCTGAAAGCTGCACACCTCCACCAACTGGAGTTAATCCAATAAAAGATATCAGGTTACTACTTTGTGTCTATTGCCTATATTTGGAACCAACACAGCAAACCCTATTTTCTCTACACTTGTTTTCCAGAATACTCCTGTCTAGGAACTTTGCTACCACCACCCTCACCTGCTCTCACGTTCTCTGCTTCTCAGAAAGTATCCTCCCCTTCTCTCTTGTTGCCCCCCCATGCCTAGAATGCCCTCCCTGAATATATTATTTCTGTTCCCTCCCTCCCAACCTTCAAATTCCTCCTGAAAACCTACTTCTTCTGTCAGACTTTCCCTAGTTACGCATCCCCTTAGTCTGTTCCCTGATTTATTCAGGGTGACCTTTTCCCCCCAGGCAGGGGCATGCACACTTGCAACTTAGAGAATGTATTCCCGTCTGTTCCCCACCCTTCCGTCTGGTTCCTTTTGTCTTTCCTAGATTGTAACCCCACTGTGGCAGGGACCCATTTATAACTGATTGTAAAGCACTAGGTACATTGCGGGAGATTAACTCTCTTCACACCACATTCGCCTCATCCTCCAACAGGAGAAGCTAGCTTTGACTGAACTGCAGGCTGCTTCTACCATAAGGGGGCTGATGTAGGAATTAGCCCTAGCTTTAGGGGTCCCCTGCAAATAGTCTTTACAAATAGTTATTAAGAGGAGAGAGAGGAAGTTGGAGAGAAGAAATAGATATATAGGTTTTCACTAAATTGAAAATTGGTGAGTAAAAATAATAAACTGAAGACGAATCTGTGAGTAGTAACAAGGGGAAACCTGGAAGGAAGAAGGAATTAGAAAGGAGAAGACCAGGGGCACAGCTACCATGGAGCAAATGGACTTAGTTGAGCCTAGGACTGGAGTCCTTTGCAAGTAGCTTGAGCACTGCTAGGGATTTTTCAGAGTGGGAAGGGAATGGGGCCAACATTCGGCTGCCACTCACTCCGAAAGTATTCTAGTAGCACTTAGTCCACTTGCAAAGGGCCCTGCCAAAAAGAAAATGTTCAGAGTAGGTGCGGCAGGTGGAGTGCTGGTCCTGCTAACTCTTAAAACTTCCTTCCTGGTGGGAAGAGGAGGAAGGGTTCACTGGAAGCCTGGCCGTTTAGAGGGACTCCATCCCCTCAACATTGAGGGGCGCGTAGGCACCTATCTAAGTTTGTGTTGCAGCATGTATGCAAATATATCCAAATATGCACATGGGCTGCGCAATGGGTGTGCCCCATCCACACACCATGTTCACACCAAGTGCATGTACTGTGTGTGCATGCAGCTTGGATTGTGGCTATAATTGGAAACTAGTGCAGCAGATAACTGCATATTTTTAGCTAAACTGAAAACATTGCACTTTTGGATAAAAGCATGAACCCTTTCACATATGCTCCCTATATTATATAAGATCATTCTTTGAGGTAGGGCCCAACTGTCCGCCATCTTGATTTTAAGATGGCAGTCCTCAAGACTTGAAATTGTCAATATTAAGCCTACAGCTGGTAATATTAATAGTAAATATGGCATATTTGGGATCATTTCAAATGAAACCATAGCTTGCCCTGACTGAAGCTTGGCCTAACTGTCTGCCATCTTGATTTCAAGATGGCAGCCCTTGAAATCAAGATGGAATACTAGAAATTAAGTCTATAGAATAGTATTAATGGCCAATATGGTGTGTTTGGTTTTACTTTATATGGTAAATGGTGGTCAACATGGTGTTTTAACAATTTAGGAATTTGTGACTTAATATTGAATGTGTAATTGGGCTTGATAAGCTGCATATTAACAGCCTAGGCCATGGATGGTGAGAGGCTTAGCTTCCATACTTGCACAATATTTTCAGCAACAGATTGGGTATCATTCTAAAGCTCTGGGTCCATAGATTATGAGAACTTAAAGAACTTTATTAGTTTGAACAGTTACCAAAAAACACCACGCATGTATTGATGGGAGCTGGGTCTAAAGCTGTGAGGTGACTTAGAGGGGGGCAGGGTAGGAACTGTGAGGTGGGGGGGGAGGGCTGGACTGCATTTGTTAGGTGACTGAGGGAGGGCTGGGATGGAGCTACGTAGTTCACATTTAAGCACACACACTGTGCCAGATGGTTGCCAGTACACCTTTGCAACATGGAAAACTTACAAAGTCTTCATCCACAAACCTACAGGGAATTCATAAATGGCAAATTTACAGCAAACATTATTGGAAATAGCTTTTCAGCAATGGCTTTAGACAAAGCACACGAGAACATCCATGCAATTGTAACGAGAGATGGAGGTGCTATAGGATTTAAGGAAACCAAGAAGCCTTACGATGGTTGATGCTGGCCAGTCCAGACATTGCCCGCTTAATTCAGGATATGGAAAGCCAGTTTCTTGAGGCAAATGTTTCTGCATCATACCATCATGACCGTCAGCCCGCTTTTCAGCTGAGGTACTTCAAACACGTCAGACCCTTGGTATCCGAATTAACCAAATTGGGAAATCCATTTGAGGAAAACAATTCACACCTCATTAATATTCATAACAAAGCCATTACACCAGCAAATGCAATACAGCGGTTATATGATATGAAGAACATCGGAGCAGAACAGTTCAATGAATACGTACATCACTGCTAATAAATACAACTACTCCAATTGATGCAATTATTCCAAGAAACAGAGTGAAATTGTTTCAAGAGAGACACAGCAAAGTTCCAAACAAAATAGACAACTGATTAATTTTTTTAAATGATATAAGCCTGTTTGCCAAGCTGTATATCAGTTGTCAGCAGAGAGGATGCAACTGGATGACTTAAGGCACAAGAATCAGGCATTCCCACCATCACTATTGGATTGTGGGTGATTAACAGGTACTACACAAACTGATCTCCTGCAGTACTTCAGTAAGTTGGTTGAGTATCCAGATGGAAAACCACAAACATCGATAGTTGTTATTGATGGACCAGCACTGGTGCATATACTTTGAACCTGGTGAAGCCAGAACAATCTGTGAGTATGTTTCTCAAACTCCTTCTTCAGGAATGGGAAGATGTCAGGTGGATCATTGTCATTTTCGATGAGAACCAAGCTGACACCCTGAAGTCAGAAACTTGGATTCCTCATAGGAGTGGGATACGGCACCGAGAAAATGAAAACACCAATTCCAAAAAACTGGAAAGGTTTCTTGTCAGTCAATGAAAACAAGATGGAGCTGTTCAACCTGTTGTCAAATGGTATCAGCACACCATACCAGCACAGCAAGGAAATAGTTACCACCAAAGGAAGGAACAGTGTACCATGTGTCAACATCAGAATTTAGAGCCATGCGATCAGGAGGAAGAAGATACCAGGATGTTGCTACATGTGAAGGATGCTAGCAAACAGGGTCACAAATAAATTATAATAAGAACAGTGGACACAGATGCCGTCCTCGCTGTGTCATCATTTTGAAGCATTGGAGATACAAGAATTGTGGATTGCTTTTGGTGCAGCAAACATTTCCATTTTGTCCCTGTTCACCTAGTACATAATTCACTTGGTAGGGAGAAGATGCTGGCCTTGCTATTTTTTCACGCATTCATGGGATGCAACACAGTTTCATCGTTTGGGGGCAATGGGAAAAAGTCATCTTGGGAAATATTTAAAATGTACTATGAATTCACAAAAACATTCCAGGCATTGTCTGATAAACCAAAAAACATAGTTCTAGTGTGCTCATGGAGTCATCTAGTTTTTTGATCAAGCACTGTCCCCAGCAATATCCTGCTTGATAAGCGGACCGCAACGCATGCTCCTCTAAAGCGGCCTTGGTTGGCAGAATTAGTTCAATTGAACGTCCTTTCTTGGTAAACAATTCTTACCGGCAGTTGTTTACTTTGGTATTTATAAAGCAGTACAACAAATAGTTCTAGTGTGCTAATGGAGTCATCTATTTGTTGTACTGTCAATTACAGGCGGCAAATTTTAAACCCCCACCGCCTGGCCATTCTCTTAAAGAGACAGCCCCTGCTGTCTCCCTGGAACAGGAGCGCCTGTCGCTTCCTTGTTACTCTCTCATACAGAGGGAGCATACATGTAACATTTCATGCTTTTATCCAAAAGTGCAATGTTGTAGTGCTATCTGCAGCACTACCTAACTGTAGCTTTCTGTACCCTTGCTACACCACAGGAGAACAAAAACATGTGATTATATGCACATGAATGCTTGCTAGGGGAACTGTGCCCAATAGCAGTTTCTTATAGGACAAAACATCTGCATAAACGGCCAGTGGAGACCAGATGGATAGTTCTGACACTTTGAAGGCAATAGGCACTAGTCAATTCTCCAGCCACAGTTCTTCACATCAACATTTACTCCACAACAACTGCATTCAGGGCTAGTAGATGGCAGCAATGGGGCCAATCCCAAGCCCCGCAGACGAGCCTGAGCAACACGTGACCCCACGTGCACCCATGTTACGGGGACTGTGGTGCATGCTCAAACGTTGCGGAAATCACCCAGAATTCAAATGCACACGACTAAACCATGCGCAAGAGTGTTCTGGATCACTCCCAATATGTTGCAAAGCAGCTTGTCTATCCAAGTAATTGCTGTGGATTAGGGGCATGTTGTTCCATAACAACATTTTGGTAGATCAAGCCCTAACTGAGAGATTGGGGTGAGGATTGTGTGGTGAGAGACGGTGATTCCAAGTGTGAAGAGAAGTGTGAGAACACCATAGAAATGAGGTTGGGGAAGAAGTTTGTACTAAAGATAATATACTAACTCTTTCCCCCCCACCCCCCAAAAAGAAAGTATAAATAGAAGGAAAAAGTCACAAAAATAAAGGGAAAATGATGAAAACAAAGAATAGGATAAAAGGAAGGTGGTGAAAAAATGGATGGGGGCACACATGAGAATGTGTATGGTGAAGCCTAATAGGATTTGTTTGGGAACTTAAATGCGCACACATTGCAAACCTTTGGGAAAAAGGGGGTCTTTCTAGATTGAGTGCGTTAAACTCAGCAATGAGACTCCCACATTATGAAATGGTGATTTAGCTGTGGTGTCTAGGTAGGGTATGTGAGAAACAGAACCACTGATAGCCTTAAGCACAAATACAGCAAGTGATTGACGCCCCTTACCCTTCTACTGATCATGGACTGGTCTGCTGGTTCACCTCTGACAGCAGGACGATAAGGCAGGCATGCACTTTATCCTTTACTCCAGTAGCCTTTTTGCTGGCGGGATGGCTCCTCAGCCAGTTGAAAGTCAAAAAGGAAAGCCGAATAGATTCAAAGAGAATACTGAATTCTATTCAGTAGGTTAGTAGTAGCACTTCTATTTTTAGTCCCGTTTTCTCAGACATCTAAGTCTGCTGCATGTCCACTATCCAGTTGACAAGTTAGTGGAAGTCTCTACAGAACTGATAATGTGCAAAACGACTACAAATGACTGAGCCAAAAAAATCCTGTCTGGCAGCCTGCTACAAAAAATCCAAATACAAGCCTGCCTTTTACTTGGTCTCTCTAGAACCAAAATGCTAGTATTTACGCAAACCCTCTTAATTCATTTCCTTTCAGCCAGCTTTGAGGAAGAACTTGCTTCCATTCCTCCCATGCTGTGTAAAATGGGAAAATGTTGTGCTGCAAAACAGCATGATAGTAAGCATTGCAATATTTGCTAACTTAGTTGAATTAGAAAACCGATTTTATTGCATAATTGAAAAGCAGCACAGACCTTTGGGGGGCGGGGCAACATTTTATTTTCAGCCATAAACCAACCAACCAAAGTATTCTCAGCTTGCTTTCTTGCCTTTGTTTTACCTAAACACACGCAGTGACCTACTTTCACAGAAAGTTTTTAAAATAAAGTAGAATAAATGTTCTTTTTGTCATCATATGGGTAAACTAAAACAAAACTAAAAATCTAGAATTTTTGCATTTTTTGGCTAGGTGGTCAGAAAAACAAACCTACAGTGCCTCTCTCTTTCATCACCCATGCTAAACTGTCATTTATCTTCCATTTAAAAGAGGAAATAATTTCCCATAATTTCAGTGCAGACTGCCTCTAAAGGTGTCTGAATGAATAACACTTCAGAAAGGCTTCTGTCTGGCTTATGCACTAAGGCAAAGGGAAGTGTCAAGTTGAATCACTAGAAATAAAGGTCATCATAGGCTGTGAGATGTGACAAATTGCTGTCACATCTGCAAAGTGTCTAATGGAGAGGGCCTTTTGGAGGGAGGGGGGGACTGCAAGGACAAATGTGAAGTTGGAGTCCATCTTGCATTTGAGGGACTTTGGCTTTGCACTGTGAATTAATAATGCAATAGAAGTACTGTCTAACAAAATTAATTAGCACATAATTCCAGTATTGCTATTGCTGCAAATAGTAAGCAGTAGCAATACTGGAATTATGCTATTTGCAAATCACTGCAAATAGCAAGAGTTTGATTGCTTATTTGCAGCGTGTGTTCTCTCAAAGGCAGACAATATTTTAATAGCATAAGGAGGGGAATGGAATTGGTGTTGGGCACATCATTTAACTTTTGATGAGCCCATCCCTGATATTAGTACAGTATTTGTATTTGTACAGTACTGTATTTGCACAGTATTTGTAAGGCACTTCCAGACGTTTGTTGTTTAAATGCAAAAATAGCCTTATTACAGTTTTAACTAAAATTGAGAGAATTAACTCAGTGGTGACATTCTGCAAACAGTGCTTTGGCGCACTCTATTAATGTCTCAAGACAGTCATCCTGGTGTCACAAAATTGTCATCTTGATTTCTTGAGGATGAGATTTGTTTGGTTTTTTTAAATTTATTTTATTTATTACTGGTGGTTTGTTTTTTGTGTTTTTTTTAAAACACACACAAAAAAACCCCAAAGCAGGTCAGTTGAGAAGGGGGAGGTCCCTCCTTTTTGGAACAAGCAGGCAGAAGAGGCCTTTTAATTCAATTTGGGGATCCATAAGGGGAGAAAACTATATTCTGCTGTTTGTTTGTTTTCATAGCAGTCATGCCTAGGAGTGCCCTGCCAGGGATCGCAATCCCATTATGGGTAAGATGACACAAAATCTGCCTTCTGTAATTTTCCTTTCTTATACTATCTATCTGAAATCAATTTGGAAGGATTATACAGTGAGTGATAATCAATGGAAAGATCTTACGGAAGGAGAAAGCAAATCATTCAAAATTGCAGCTTCAATACAGTACCTCAGTAGGTATTTTAAAATAAATGTTCATGAAAATTCTAGTTAGTCATGCAACAATGAGAGATGGAGTGTACTATCAGTATAAGATGATTTGAATTCCTTTGTCCAGTCAGTCTTTTGTGTGTGTCTTTATTATTCACAAGGTCTTTTGGACATTCCAGCTTCACACCAATGCTTACTTTGTTGCTATGGAGCTACAGTAAATTAGGATTTGCAGTTAGCAGTTGTGTCATTACTTGCTCTTGAAAACCTGTCAAGCACACCAGCTTGAACTGTGCAGGATGACTCAGTTTTTAGCTTTCCTTTGGGAAAGTGTCCTCACTATAAAAAGAAAGGGATGACCCTCATGTCAGTTTATCAGAGAGCTAGAGCATCAGTCTCTAAGCACCTTTCAGTCATCTGCCAAGACTCATACCAGGGACAATGAAAGTACACTAAAAGAATGGTGTATTATAGCTGTGTGCTTGGTGTAGCCCATTATTTGTCACCACTCTGACTACAAGCATCCAATTTAAAGAGATCTATTTAGGATGAAGAGTGTACTCGTAGACTAGCATAGAATCATACTGTGGACTGTAGTGTAGTCACTAGCAGAGGGCAATAACAAGTACTTTATATAGTTTTCCCCTCTACCCAAAATCCCCAACCAGATAAGCAATGTAAATATTGTGAAGAGGAGAATCCCCTCCTGATCCACTCTTTGGGAAGTTGGTCATTTTACCTGAGAGCATGAATGTTGGTTACACTTCTCACTATCTCCTAAAGTAGCATTTCATTTAAAGTTATTTAAGTGTTCTGCACTTTAATTAGATTTTTTTTAATGTGCTTTGTGACATGAGACTGAAAGATCCCACTAGCATCTTTAGTGCTAGTATACGATCCTAATGTACACAATACTTCAACGTCCTGGTGCCAGCACACTGGACAAATTATTTCAGTGCAGAAGGTTGCACAGTGCTAGGAATATGAAATCTCAGGCGCCATTACCATTTTCACTGTAGAAGGAGTGTAAAAATTCACATTGGCTTTAAGAATTAAAATGTCTTAACCTTGTCAATTAATTTTAATACTGAAGACATTGCAGTTAGGTAGCACGTGAAGTATTTTAGTAAAATGACATGATTTCCAATTTTCTTGTTACGTTATATGTGACTTGATATGTTTGTTGTTTGATATTACTTTATATCTTTCCCTTTGCCCCATATAATAATTAGCGGAAAGATTTTCCATTGTGTTACACGTTGTTTTAGCAATTGAATTCTATTTGCATGCAGTTTTTGTGTGCTTCAGTCATTCCAAGGACCGCACAGTGTTACTGTGAGGGATATTGTCTACTACAGGTGAAATGAAGGGTGACGTGGTTTCCTGTTGTGAGCATCTACCCTCTCCATCTTGTGTGCAGTGAGTTTTCCCCCCCAAATCTGATAGTGCTAGAATCAAGTTTTTAAATATAATCAGTTTTATTTGGCATGTAATCTGTAAATAAATGACCCATCATCTAAATAATGTGTACTGCAACAGAAGAATACAGCATGACTGTGCCAGTGAGGATAAAGACCAAAAAATGTCAAGAAAATCTTTTATTGTCTTGTTCTCATTTTGATAATGGTGTATGTGAATGGGGATTGGACAGTGTGTCCTCTGGACCTGGTTGAGGAAGAGAATGAGGCTTATTTGTATTGATCGTACATAGCAGAAAGCTAGCCATATACTCAGTCACGTTCTGATTATTGTCATTGCTATATTTGTTTTCTGTATCTATCATTTTCCAGTTTGTACAAAACCCATCTGATTCCCTGTCCTATGGTGCACATAGACTTCTGCCCTTCTGTAGTCCTTATTTTATATTATGGGTTCACAGCAATTTATAACTCATCCTTGAACTGTCGAGTCTTATTTCCATTGAAAAATGACATTTATAGTGTTAATGCACTTCTGACTCTACCCAAAAAGAAACTGCTTTGGATGATGGAGTTTAACATTCATACTGTACATACTATAGGAAAGAATGCCAAGAAGCTGCCACTTCTTCTTGATGCAATTTCAACTTATCCAGTCAAAGTTGTAATTGGACATTATACCATTTGGCTTCTATCTTTTGTCCCACCAAATGTCTGTTTGCATCACATAAAATGACTTTTTTAAAAATTCAGTAAGACCTATTTTTTCTCTCATATGGTGTCTATGATGATTAAATTCTCATGATCACTATTTACAAGTGAGTGTGCGTTTTAGTATTAGCACGCACTTTGTTTTCTAAGAGAAAATCACATCAGAAATACATGCTTTCAGCAGGGGTGCCTGAAATATAGACCTATATGAACATTCCTTTATTAAATCTCATTATGAATACTAAAAAGAAGCTAAAGGTTTTGCATTGTTCTGCATGTTTGTTTTCATAAATGCTAACGTTTGTTGAAATTTTTTAAAACAAGCTTCTGGTAATAAAGTTGTCGTTAGGGTTATTTTTGAATCAACATCATTTAGCAACCCTTATTCCATTAACCAATCTTTGGCACTATTTAGTCAATATTACTGTCAAAGAGCTACTAGGGCTTTCCATCATTTGGTCTGACATCTTGATATTCTGGCTTTTTGTGATCAAAGCTAGATTTTTGCCTTGTGGTGTGTGCATTGGAATTCCAGTTTACAGATTCCAGTTCAGTAGAATTTACCTCTGATTACCCAGATTTCATCAGCTGTATTTGAAAATTGTGCAGAATTGTCTAAGCAGGTTCAAGACTACAAAATTCTGCTAGCAGTGTCGAACCTTTTCCCGTGTAAGTAAACTAAGCTGCTACCTGCTATATGAAGGACAAGGATAAAGCTTACAGCTTGGAGGTGAAACTAACAGTATTTTTGTTGTTGTTTTTGTGTTGTTAGTGGACCTGTTGGACTTGAATACAACAAATGAAGTTTTCAAACAGCACAAGTTGAACCAAAATGACCATCTCCTTGGTGTCCCAGACGTGATCAGCTGTCTCACTACCATTTACAGAGGGCTGCAAGACAAGCACAATGACCTGGTGAACATTCCCCTCTGCGTCGATATGTCTCTCAACTGGTTGCTCAATGTGCATGATACGTAAGTCCAGCGAATTATTTCAACTATGTCTCCTCTCTTTCCAGTGGCGGTGCTGGCCTGAGGGCGCCTGGGGCAGTGCCCTCCCTTCCCTGCCCCCCCGGGTGGGAGTGGGACTCACCAGAAAACAGAGCGCTCACACTGACTGAGCGCTGTGTCTGCCGGCCGGCTGAAATTCACATCAGAGCGCCGCGCTGCGTCTGACTTCTTAGTTTGCCAAGCAGTCAGAAGCAGAGCGGCGCCGATGTCAGTTTCAGCCAGCCGGCTCAGTCAGTGAGCGCTCTCTCTTTTGGAGCGACTGCGAGTGAGTTCCATAAGGGACAAAAAATTTGGACTGAATGCGCGCCGGGCGGCTGAGCGTTCAGTCCAAGCGCGCCGCTGGGAAACAAAATTTCCCATGAGCGGCAGCCTATGGGCTCAATGTACAGTCTTACCTTAGGCGTTCAGTGGAGGCGCTCGGTGAGATGTGCTTCAGCGTGCGTACTTGAACTGACTCAGTTGAGCATGCGCGCTGCAGCACATCTCACCTGAACGCTTCCACTGAACGCTGAAGCGAACTGCCTGCCTGCTACCCTGGTGAGTAAACGTGAGGAGGGGGCTCTAGTCTCTTCCCCTCAGCCCCTGCCGGGCAAGGGCCAAGGGGGGGAAGACTAGACTCGGGAATGGGGGGATTTTTTTGGGAGGGAGGGTGTTGTGGGGACAGAGACGGGGGATTTTGGGTGTGTGTGTTGCTCTGTGTTTGCATGATGACAAAATGGCCTCTCTGCTCATGCTTGGGAAGGGTGAAGGAAAGCAGCAGCAATGCATCAATGAATACATTGCTGCTTTCCTTCTCCCCTCCCAGCATGGGTAGAGAGGGCATTTTGTAAATTTGTGGTTCCACTGGTCGTGGCTACTCTTTGTTTTTGTTTTTGTTTTTAAATGGTCCCTTCGCTGTTTCACTGCTGCTTCCTGCTGTTGCTGGAAAGTAGTTTGTGTGGACAGGCATTTGGCTGCTGGGGATAAGGTGTGGCTGCTGGTTGGACTCGGGGCCTGCTTTGGTGGGAATGCAGCCCCAGAAGGGGCCAAACTGTTTTTTAAAAAGGGGCCTGTGTGCTTGAACAGGCAGTTTGTTGGTGAAGCTAACCAGGGATGCTTGTCTGGATGTGTCTGATTTGGTGGCAATGCATTCCTGAAACTGGCCAAATTTTTTTTTTTTAAGGCCTGTGTGCTTGCACAGGCGTTTGGCTGCCGGGGATGCCTTTGGGGGCTTCTGGGAATGGTTTGGTTTGTTTGTGTGGTTTTCTGGTTTTTATATAGGTTTTGTTCACTTGATGATGTGGAGTGTTAAATACTAATCCCCCCCGCCCCCCCCAATGCACACACAGTAGAGGGTGAGGGGGAATTAGTATTTAATGCCCCATGATTCAATTGAGGTTTTGAAATTGTGAGATGTAAGTCTGGTGAACTTATGGGTGTTCAAAATCCTAGAAATGTGATGTTTGTGATAAAATTGAGGTTTTGAAATCGTGAGATGTAACTTAGTCTGGTGGTCTGCCTGCTGTTAAACCTGGCAGAGGAGGTGAATATAACCTGCCTAACTGAAATTGCTGGATTAAGTAATGTAATGTCCATCCAATGTTAACCCTGGGAACTCCCTGCTGCTGGCTGGGTTATGCCCTGGCTCCACCTACCGTATCCCTGGCTCCGCCCCAGGCTAGGTTCTGCCCCTAGGCCCGCCGGCCTTACTGCCCCAGTGCCCCTTCGACATCAAAACCCACCAGCCGCCCCTGTCTCCTTACTATTAGAGTTAAAAAGGCACACTCTTTGCCCACGTATGAGGATTCCAGCCGAGTTGCATTTGGCTTACTCTGTGCAAAATAGTAAACTCTGTATTGCAGTACTTTGATTAAATTAGTGTAATTACATCTCCCCAATATTGGGGATAGGGCTAATGATGAGAGAGATGCTGAAATAGCAAGATTTTAACCAGTACTTTAGTGAAAAATATGCTCAGGGTGCAGTTTATGATGACATGAATCACTCAGCCTTTAGCCTCCTGGCTCTGAATGCATCTGAGGCTGCTTTCAGACCTTTCTCCTCTCCCTCCCCCCCCCCCCCCGGTGCATATTCTGGCTGCGGGGGGTGGGGGTGGCAGTAGTAGTAGTAGTAGTAGTTTATTGCGGCATCAGTTTTCGCCATAGCCAATATAATACGATGTGAATACAAAGAAAAATATAATATACAAAATTTTAAAAATATTACAATAAAATTGGTAAATAAACCTATCATAAAAAGAATCTTCCAGTATCAAAATAAACACAGTTTATCAGCTCCTAGTTCTGCAAGTTACCTTACAGATTGTAAGAGGACAAAATATCAACAATAGAAGACTTCAATCTAAGGGAAATTCATCCCCTATAATTGTTCATACAATTGGGCAGAGCAAAAAATTCAGGAAGATGACACAGATTTCTCACGAAATCTAGCAGCCAGGAATACAAACAATGCAGCCCGCTTCATTACCTCTGCTTTAGTTGTTGCCAATAGTAATTTGATTTTCTGATCCACTGGGAGAAATACTTTCCCTTCCCACAAGGGATCAAGCCAACACGTTCTTAGATTCATGTATAAAGGACAGCTAAACAGAACGTGGGGGAGATCTTCTATCGCCTGAGTCCCACAAGAACAAATTCGTTTATCATGGGGTTTGTTCGAATATCGGCCAAACAAAATGTCAGAATTCATAAATTGAAAGCGCAATAATGTAAAGTATCTGTGTAGGTTTTGATCAAAGATCATATCCAAATAACTTTCAAGTTTGTGTTCCTCCTTAACTTGCTGATACCATGGCGCCACTTT
This sequence comes from Sphenodon punctatus, assembly GCA_003113815.1. Lineage (NCBI taxonomy): Eukaryota > Metazoa > Chordata > Lepidosauria > Sphenodontia > Sphenodontidae > Sphenodon > Sphenodon punctatus. The sequence continues at coordinate 3,954,896 of QEPC01001533.1, forward strand.
CCACAGTGCAACTTCAGCCATATCGTTCTGTCTAGCTATATCCCTTGCCGGGGGGGGAGGGGATGTGCAGCCAGAATATGTGCAGGGATTTCCCCCCCTCCCCCTCGCACATGGCTTTGCCGGCAGACAAATGCAGAGCTTGATTTCCTGCTCTGCATCCCTTCGCGTGTTTGCCAGAAAAGCCGTGCAGAGGGGCTTTCAGATCGGCCAATCCTTGCGCATATCTTGGCTGCACATTCCTCCCCGCAGCCAGAATATGCACGCGAGGGGGGGGGGGGGGGGAATGTCTAAAAGTGGCCTTAGTCCTGAAAGATAAGCTTACTAATGTGTTGTTTATAGATATGAACCCAACTTTCCAGAAGAGACAGCTTAATGCCACAATACAATTAGCAACACTTGTGTATATCAAAGCTAGTTGCATCACAAGAGTTTACACTGGCATGTGATTTATAGTGTACCTATTGCTGTAGCAACACATGTAGTCAAGATTCACTTGTTAAATATTCTACTTCTGATGATGAAGAGAAGCCAGAACCACAAATCCATCATAAGCCAGTAACAGTTTGGTTGCTTGAAATGACCTGCCCTTTATTGCGCCTACTGCACAAAAAATGGAATGAAAGCAGTTGGTACTTTGGTTTCCACTCAAGAACTAGGAAATGGTTGAAGGAAGCTTGTTCTTCTGTGGACAGTTGGCCGAACTGTGCCTATGTGGAGAACGGTACAGGCAGCAAGAACATGAACAATTACAACTTGTGTAGTAACTGCTTCAAATTTAATTCTGCAGAAGGGCCAAAGTATTGTAAAGACCCTCTCTGTCTCTAAATAATTGCACTCTTCTCAATTGCTAAGGTTACAGTTATCATGCAGAGACATCTCATTTGTTTATTTGTGAAGCTTTAGATTGAGGGAAATAAGGTATCACAGAAAAATTAGGGAAATAAGGTATCACAGAGGAGGGTTTCAATTAATTGTTTAATTTAGAAGCTTTTGAATGTTTAGAGCAGCGATGGGGGGAACGTTTTCCGTCCCAGGGACCACTTTGAAAATTTAGTACAAGCTCCGTAGGTGCATACAGGTTGGGAACTGGGGTGCTTAAGGGGTGTGCTCAGGAAGAGGAGGGTCCAGTTGTTGGACCATCTCTGCTCCCATAGGAAATGGCTCCAGAGGACATATCCAGTAGCTGTAAAGGAGTCAATTAAATACTAGCCATGGTCTGCATTTTGCCCCTGGGCATGAGGTTCCCAACTCCTGGTTTAGTGCAAGGAAAGTATTTATGGGGAGGAAATTTTCATAGTCCTGGTTTTCTATTGCCATATTTCCTACTCACAAATTTTAATGTAAAACCAATTGTGTGTCTACTCATTCTTAAACACCTATAAAGCTCTTCACAACTTTGCTCCCCCCTACCTCTCTGCACTTATCGCCCTCCATACTCCAGCCCGTGCACTTCGCTCCTCCTCTGTCCCTTCTCTCACCCTTCCACGCCTTCCCTGCTCCCCTAAGCGCCTTCGTCCCTTCTCACTTGCTGCCCCCCATGCCTGGAACTCCCTCCCTGTCCACATCCGCCTTGCCCCCTCCCTTCATACCTTCAAATCTCTCCTTAAAACTCACCTCTTTCGCTCTGCTCTGTCTGACTCTTTATCCTGCTGAGCCACTATTCCTATACCTACGATCTGTTTACCCTTATCCTTGCAACATGGACCTGCCTGCTGTCATTCTCATCGTAACCAAGCCAAGTACGTGCACTTGAGACCTCGCATCTTCATGAATGTTAGACCCCTTGTCTCTCCCTCTGTTCCCCTTCCTAAGTCTCTCCCCCAGCTCCTGTCTCTCAGATTGTAAGCCCTAGGGGCAGGGACCGTGTCTATTTTATTACTTTGTAAAGTGCCAGGTACACTGCTGGCGCTATATAAATGTTTGTTAATAATAATAATAATAATAATAATAATAAACACAGGCCATGAACAACAAACTTTCCCCTCTTCTAGTAATTTTTTCTCCTGCATTTTAAGGACAGAAGGGACCTCGGGAGAACCAGTAGGTTCCCTTGCCCCAGTTTATCATTTTCACCTCCAAAGTTTAGATAGCATAGGTTCATTATTATTATTTTTAGTATTTAAAAAATCACCAAAAATGATGTTTTCCCTCCAAAAAGTGTATTTCCTCTTTTTCTCCTCATCCTTGCCCCTACACTGCTCAAAAGTAATAAAACCTTGGGATGAAACTTTACATTGACATTTTTGAAATTGTCCTCTAGAAAGATTCTAATTTGTCTGCTGGCATTTCCTTTGTTTATGGCATTGATGTTAATTACGCAATGTTTCAAATCATTAACCTGCCTACAAAAAGCATCTGCATGTCGCATGCCATAAACCTGAGATTAATTAGATATTCAAAGATTGAGCAACTTTCCAGTTTGTACTGAAACATGCTTCAGTCTTTTGCAGCTCTTAAGAAGCAGTGCGTTTTTTAAACAATGGACAACAAAACTATTGTTGTTTGGTATTATTGACACATAGGATGTTTTTACACAGACAGCACCCACACCTTTGCCCTAGGTGGACAGCCCGCCAGACATACAGACGGGGCAGGCTGTCCCTGCTCCAAGGCAGTCCCACTAGCAGTGCTCTGGACCATCCATGAGCATGGTCAGAAAGTGCAGCCCAGACACAAGACACTGACCAGAGTTGGGGCTGCTGTCTGCTTGGCAGACAGCCGCTGCAGCTCTATGCTTGGCCTGGGGTTGCCCCGGGCAACACCATAAAGTTGCGGGCGTCAGCCCGGACCATCAGCTGATCCACGCATAACTCTTATATGTGTGGGGGAGAGGGGTGCCGCACAGGTGGGCTGTGGCACTGCTGGAACTGTTTAAAACAAACCCAGGCAGGGCTACAAGCGGGCAGATGCACGTCTGCACTCAGCGTTCATTTGCACCCATAGAGAGAATATTAGAGAGTAGAGTGCAACAGAGATGAAATCTCATCCCAACTACTCTTATTTACTCAAGGACTCAAGGTTACTTCATTGATCAGCATCTTCTCTATAAATATGTTTCAGCTTTAAACTTAATCCCCCAAGAGAGTGTTTCAATTTGTCCAGAATACCTTTAAAAATACATTATTGAAAACTAAACTTGTAGGTGCAATGTGAACTACATGAGAGAGAGGCTTACAATACCAATTTGAGAAATGGGGTGAGTGGACTATATGGATGATTTCACAGGTAAGTTATTGAACTAAAACTCATTTTTGCATACATTCACTGTATTTGAAAGCATTTATTTTAAAAAGGTGAATTGTTTACACTTTTGTGGATATGTTTTACAGTTTTACTGAACCTCTACATGTCCCTTGTATTAAAGCAGGCTGTAAAGAGTCATAGTAGCCCTAGCCTTTAGGGGGAGTTGAGACAGGCAGGAGGAAGGAGTACAGTTTCAGCTGGAGCTTGAGGCAGTTGAATCTTGAGAAGCTGAGAGAATTGAATTTTGGAAGAAGCGTTTTTAAAATCTTCATTTTCTATAAGTAAGGCACCCAGGGAAAATTGTAGGGACAAGACTGAGTCCGATAGGGAATTGAACCACCTTTCAGTTGTACGGCAGAGAATTTCTGTTAGACCCAAAGCTACGCTCCTCATGTCAACTTATTTATCTGTCTTTAGTGGTTGGTCTTCCTGTGAAGAATTATGGCTTCGTTGTTGCAATTGTAAAATTGCCATTAATCCATTTACAGAGCCTGTATTTACCAGAATTTTCCAACTTGTCCCAATTTTTACTTGAAATTAGGTCAGGTGGCATCAAGAATCCAGTCTCTTTCTTTTTAATCAGAAATTGGCAACTCTGCTTCAGGATGACTAATGATGGTTTTGTTATTTTAACCTCTCTCCATCGGGAGCCAAGAGAGAGATAATAAAGTCAGGAATGTATGAACTTCTGTAGAGATGGCTACACTGTAAATCATATTTTATATCTTGTCAATGTAATCACTGACATCTAGTTGTGTCATGCAAAAAAGTTGCTGTGCTGACACTATTCTGTAACCTCTGATACTATGAATTCAGATACATAAATAAGTCACACAATGTAAATCAACAGGTGGCAACTTGGTTGTACTCCAAGACGCAAGACTAAAGGCAGAATAATTCCTTCAGTCATCAAAAATAGCCTAATAGTGATCTCTTGGAGTGGATTATTAGAGAGTGGTCTCTTGCAGGCCTGAACAGAAAAGGCGTGGTGGAGGATACAGGTATATGGGGTCCCCAAAACTACAAGAACGTTTTTCTTAATATATTTTAAAATATGATGAGTAAGGCCATATTTGCACGAGATGCTCCCACGCATGTCCACCCAGTGAACATGTTTGGGAGCACCCATGTATAAGTGGTTGTGAGTGGGCACGCACTCACGCGACCCACTCAACTCCACTCACAGAGCAACCAGTAAAAAGCCAGGTTACTCCATGTGTGAAGGTGGGTGGAAATGGGTGTGTGCCTGTCTGTTGCCTCCCCCCACTCACAGCATTCACAGTGGCAAGCACACGGATTGCCCCCCATTGCGATCGGTGTAAAAAGGACCTAAAATAATAACTGCAAGTAACATTTATAAATGATGCACCAGTAGGCTCTCTAGAAACAAATTTCAAAATGTATGACTAAGGATGGGTGGCGACTCCCCAGCTACCAGGGTATACCCTCACCCCAAATTTCTCTCAGTAGACCTGCTTTTTTTAATTTATTCTAGTACATAGATATTCCAGTACATAGATAAATTCAGAACCTGATAATTTTTTTTGTTTATGAAAAGATATTTGCACTGTAAAAAAGAGTTTATGTTGAAAGGATACGAGAATATAGCTGGGAAGAAGTAATAATTGCTGTCCCTACAAGTCTGAATAAAGTTTGGTGTTATTTTTAAAAAGTTCTCTGAAATTCCCAGTCCCCATTTTATAACATCAATCCCAAATCTAAGCCCAGGCGTCCTTTACCCAGCAGTTTGCAGCTGTGCAGTTGCTTTCACCACTTGCACATTCTATTTGTACAGGTTAGACTGGTGTATGAACTTAACTGAGATAAGATTATAAATGCTCCTCACCGCGCCTGCAGCAGCGGGCTACATGGTGGGGGAATTGGTTCCGCTCCTGCAATGTTGCAGGAAGAGCGGGGCACAGTAAGCTGCAAAGAAGGACCCAGTGCAATTCGCACACCAGCAGGAAGAGCCCTGGGAGGTTGCCTGGCAACTGGGGGTTTCAGGGCTGAGTTTGTCTCGCGTTGCAAAACTTTGCAAAAGAGGGTAGGGCTGTTGCTTACTGCCTTGCTCTACAGTTCTGGGAGCAAGGCAGAAAGGCAGAGATCCCACCCATTCTCCCAAAAAATAGGAGCAGTGTGGGCGTTGCTGGTCGCCCTAGTTGGGGCTGGGAAGGAATTTTTAAAGAAAAGTCAGTTTAGCATTTGATTTATCTGTTTTTTGCCTTCCTCACAGTGTGTTTGAAGGGCGATTTGCTCTAGTTTATAATGTGTTATTAAAATGTTAATTCTGTTGCACTCTAGCGTGGGTCCAGGTTGTAGATGATTATGATTAAAGTAGTATGTAAGGCATCTCCTTAAGAGATGGGGAATTGAACCTTGGGCAAGGGCTGGGTATGGCCAGCACAAAGTTCATTCCATGATGTGGGGGCAGTATGCCCAAAGGGTTATGACAGCTAAGGGCACTCCCACACCAAATTAGGTAAGGTTCCCTACAGGGGCCAAAACCTCGCTTACCCACCTCAGCAGTTTACGTTGTCGGGGATGATTATTAGTTAAATTAAGGGGCTGGGAACCCTCAGGTAGCCCAGGTTTACGTTTAAGGTTAAATTAAATGACCTGGACTCCTGATCTTGTTAGGTACTCCTCCCTCTTCCAATTGACTGAATATAAATATGGTATTAAAGAGTGCGGCCATTAAATTCCAACACTGTGTCCTTGTTTCATTCCGGAATGCGGCGACAAAGAACACTGGGAAAAGGTAGAGCAGGTTTCCAGGCATTTTATCTTTGGTGATCCAACTTTGAAAGACAAATATCATTCTGTGAACGCAGAGCAAATTACATTAAAAGTCAATCAAGATCATGACCTCATATGCAGAGGTCTGTCCTTCCTATAGGCAGAGGCTGTCAGTCAGTTTTGGGAGGGACAAACCCCTTCATTTTGACTGGAGAGAGAGCAGAAAGGAAATTCACAGGTAAGTCAAAAATTTCCTTTGTGCTAGATCACATTCACTTGCACTGATCGGATTAAAAAGAAACTTTCCCTAATTATCTATTCCATAATTATCCGTTATTATCTTGCACCTTCTTCTGAAGCAATTTAGACATGCCACTGTTATGAATTTAAACTCTTCTCTATCTTTCCTTCCAGGGACAGGACTTAAACCCCTAGTAGGCAGTAGGGGTGGGACATCAGGCCAAATACCGGGTACCGGTTTTACCGGTTCCCGGATTTACAAAAACCGGCTTACCGGATTAATACCAGTTTACCGGTACCGGATCTTTTCCATTGATTTCAATGGGGAACTGTCCCCATTGAAATCAATGGAAAAAAACAAAAACCTCCCCGAGTCCAGGCTGCGTGGGTGGAAGGGGGGACACACACACCCCCCGCCCAGCCTGGATTTAAACACCAAACATAATTTCCCCTAAGTCCCCTAGTGCGGGCTCCAGGCCGCTGCCGGCGACCAAGAGCCCGCACCAGCACTGCAGCAGCCAGCAGGTAAGTGTACCGGTACTTTACTGATCCCTGGGGTGGGGGTGGTTTAACACCCCCACCCCACCCCAGGGATCACCCTACCTCCCCACCCAGGGATTAATGCCATTGCCTCCTACCTTGAACTCTGGGCGGCGGCGGTCCGGAGGCTTCAGCGCTGACTGTGACTGCCGGCTTCAGCACGCTACTAGGCCTTCCGGGGAACTTCCGGGTTTCCCTGGAAGGCCTAGTAGTGTGCTGAAGCCGGCAGCCACAGCCAGTGCTGAAGCCGCCGGACCGCCGTCGTCGCCGCCGCCCGGAGCTCAAGGTAGGCAACAATGGCATTAATCCCTGGGTGGGGAGGTAGGGTGATCCCTGGGGTGGGGGGGTGTTAAACAACCCCCCCACCCCAGGGATCAGTAAAGTACCGGTACACTTACCTGCTGGCTGCTACAGTGCTGGTGCGGGCTCTGGGTCGCTGGTGGCAACCCGGAGCCTGCACTAGGGGACTTAGGGGAAATTATTTTTGGTGTTTAAATCCAGGATGGGTGGGGTGTGTCCCCCCTTCCACCCGCGCAGCCTGGACTCGGGGAGGGAAAGTGTTTGTGGGTTTTTGTGGGGTTTTTTTTACATTGCGGCCATTCATTTGAATGGCCGCAATGTAAAAAATTCAGTACGGGGGGGAATCCAGCAATTTACCCGGATTACCGGGTTTAATCCGATACTGCCGGTGCACCCAATACCAGCAGTATCAGATACCGGTAGATCCAGTAGTCCCACCCCTAGTAGGCAGTTCCCAATTCCGGGATCTTGGCAGGAGCACTATAAAACAGACCACAAACCCCTTAAATAGATATATGTTTATTACTATATCATATAGAAAGAACTGGGAATAAAGCACCATTACACTTGCATATAGCAATAGCCTTCACCTATTCTAACAGCAAGCGCACACACACACATATGTATATATGTGTTCTTATGTGTCAGAGGTCTCAGGTCTGATCTCGAGAGGAGAGGCAGGGCGGGGGCCCGATCGAGGTCTATCTAGGAACCTAGCTGCTGGAGTCTTGGGTTTTCACAGCCTTTGAGAGCGTTGGAAAGGGTCAAGCACCGATCAACCGGCAGCCACCTAGGTAGCTGGTCAGAGGGTACCGTGCAAGACACCGATCCTGTCTAAGGCTGGCCTTTTTATACAGTGACTGCCTTATGATTATCCAGACTGTGGGTTGTCAGTGCTAAGCCTAGAAAGTTCTATTCAGATTTGGGGTACTTTCTGCTTAGTCACTGTTGTTATGGGCTGTCCTGACCAGTTGGATCGTGCCTACCCCTCTCTCCAGATGGGAGGCCTGATCTTAGGCCATGAGTTGCCCATACCCTTCCTCTGAAGCGTCTTGCTGTCTGACCAGGCCATCTTTTCTCATTGTATTGCTTAATCCTTATCTGCAGTATCCTTGCAACCTTCTCTCTTGTTTATTATTTTTGTTGTGCAGCTGTGTTCTGGGAATGGTCAGTTCTTACTAGTCCTCTCTTTGTAGATGACAAGAATATATCCCTGTCAATACCACAGCCTGTTTCATCTACATCTTTCATTTCCTTCTCCTCCTGGCAGCCTGTTTCTCATGATATGCATTTTCAATATTCCTAAACTAAAATGACTATAAAGCATAAATCAAGCATACAATGTCTTTTCTTTACATATGCAAATAATATCCCTTGATTCTGTGATGCAGCCATACTGCTTCAATCATCCTATTAATTCACTATAGTCCCCCCTTGTTAACTGGGCCCTTCCCAGTTAACACAACACTTGCTTATTTCCGTTTTGGGATTACATAGAATGCTCTGTGCTAAAGTGGGCCTACCAGTCTTTTTACCCAACATATTATACATAATCTAATTACAAGCAATATAATTTGTATTATCACAATAATGATAATTGGATGGATTAACAGGTTTAACACACCAGTAGCCGTTGGTGACCACCCAAAGATACTTTCCCAAAATGAATGTTTAGTGGTGTATTCTACTTCAGTAAGAACCTGGGTAATTTTTTTTTCTTCTGCCTTTAAAACTACAGTGGCATGCCGCAATGTGTTTGCCAAGCTTTGAACCTTGGTATTGAACATTTGGGTATTTCATACAGCCTTATGTATCTCGGCAGCAGAATATGCAAATAACATATTCCACAGCTGGAAACTACCTTTGTCCCAAAGCCTTTTCCATTCATTTGGATGTAATGTCCATGTGTTAGTTTCAATGGATATTTTGGTGACGTTACGTACCACCAAAAATCTGTCGGCTGTCATGTTTTGCTCAAATATAGAATTCAAAATTACAGTGGTGTTTGGTGCTGCATTGATGTAAAAACATTTATGTCCTAAGGTATACACCTGGGGATTATCAAATTTCTCTCTGTTGACCATGCATATATATGTATCTACATTATGTCTGCACTGTTTATACTCCTGTAGTGGCAACGGGCAATAATACTTAGTGTCTTTCCATATATTGCATTGGGTGTCTAACTCATATAATTCTATGTTGCTAGTTTCTTTCATTTGCCATAAGCCTGGGAGTACAAATTTCAGCCACTGATTTTGGGAGACCCAAGGATATGCCTGTACTGCACATGCAGCAGAATCCGTTCCTTTTGGAGTGGCTACCTGGATATGCAAGGTCAATCCTACTGGGAAATACACAATGTGATGTGCTAATACCTTAGTCCAACTTGGATCTATATTTTCTCTAATAGTGGGAATACACCACAGGTGTCTATGCATTTTACCAGCCTCCAGACCTCCAATGATGTCATCCAGTACACTCAGTGCTCTTTCTTGCCACTGGGTGCACTGAATAGCTATCCTAGTTGTATTGGCCAATGCCATGATAGTGTTGTCTGTGGCTATTATTTGCTGCTTCATTAACCTATACCAATCAGGTAGTGTGAGAACCAGATGTTTCAACCCCTCCTGGAGTACCTGGTTGCTATTAGTCAATGGCTGTCATAATGATCCTAATAATCCTCCTGTGGTTCCCAATTTATTAGCCATTGTTTCAATATCTGTACCGTTTAATACGGCACCTCCCGTGCCTATCCAACCTGACACATCTCTTGTGCGTCTGGGGTGGCTGTCCAAAAATTTATATTCCCCTTCTCTCTCTCTCTAGACATTCAAAAGATTGCAACCAGGCTTCAAAGAGGGGTGCCACATAAGGTGCGCATTGTGGGTGTCTTCACTTGTAAAAGTGTGACATTTACAACCTCCTCCCTCCGAATGTCATACTTAACAAGTGGTACACAGGTGTCAATTATATCATGCGAATGAGTTCCATCAGCACATGGGTCATGAGGTCGAAAGTATGGCTGAATTTGAGCGGGGATGACTGGGAAGATGTTGTCAGCATAGCAGTTCAAAGGTGTGCTGACTAGATTGCCCGATAGATGGCATTGTTTAGGGATAGTGCGACATCTTGACAAATTTAAGTTCCATCTACATCCTAGGGCAGGATCGTGGGCTTGTAGTAATATGATGACATAATTGTTTTGGATGGTAGTGTGAGTTTGAGGTGCAGTTTGCAAAGGACAGAGTACCTTGCTGATTTGAAGTCTTAAGCGGCCAGATTTTGGAGTCCAGGTTACTGTGATGTCTGGGCAATGCAGAAGTTGCAATCCATATGAGCGTGGGTCTGGATCTGCACTGAAGTCTGGGCAAGCAGCCCTCATGGTGGAGGATCTTAGCTGCAACTGGTGGTTGTTTGGGGGTTCGTTTGGCACTGGTTATTGCGCGTGTGGACTGCTTAACCGAGGAGAGACTACACCACCACCTTCAGAGACAGAATGCTAGACTAAATGGATCACTAGCCAGATTGGATGTGTCATTTTCCATGTTCTTACTGCATAATCCACAAAAGGGCTTCCAGTTTACTTGTTTAAAATAGTTAAAATGGGCAAGGACTATAAACTGCCCTTACGGCATCTGGCCTCTTAAGAAGAGAAAGTGGAGTGCTGAATAAACCACATAAAAATAATAATGCTATTTTTGTTCCTGAACTTCTCCCTGCTGTGATTTTTCCAAATCAGTTACCTCTCTTCCAAGCTGACATTGTTTTGATGTTATAATCTTACTTGACAGGCTGCATTTTAGAGTCTTTAAGCTGCTGCCCCCTGTACTGGCTAATTATTATTATTATTATTATTAACAAACATTTATATAGCGCCAGCAGTGTACATGGCACTTTACAAAGTAATAAAATAGACACGGTCCCTGCCCCTAGGGCTTACAATCTGAGAGACAGGAGCTGGGGGAGAGACTTAGGAAGGGGAACAGAGGGAGAGACAAGGGGTCTAACATTCATGAAGATGCGAGGTCTCAAGTGCACGTACTTGGCTTGGTTACGATGAGAATGACAGCAGGCAGGTCCATGTTGCAAGGATAAGGGTAAACCGATCGTAGGTATAGGAATAGTGGCTCAGCAGGATAAAGAGTCAGACAGAGCAGAGCGAAAGAGGTGAGTTTTAAGGAGAGATTTGAAGGTATGAAGGGAGGGGGCAAGGCGGATGTGGACAGGGAGGGAGTTCCAGGCATGGGGGGCAGCAAGTGAGAAGGGACGAAGGCGCTTAGGGGAGCAGGGAAGGCGTGGAAGGGTGAGAGAAGGGACAGAGGAGGAGCGAAGTGCACGGGCTGGAGTATGGAGGGCGATAAGTGCAGAGAGGTAGGGGGGAGCAAGGTTGTGAAGAGCTTTATAGGTGAAGACTAGGAGCTTGTGCAGGATTCGTTCAGGAAGGGGAAGCCAGTGAAGCGAAGAGAGGAGGGGCTGCACATGGTCGAAGCGACTGGCGAGGTAGATGACCCTGGCAGCAGAGTTTTGGACAGAGATGAGGGGAGAAAGGTGAGACCGGGGAAGGCCAGTGAGAAGGAGGTTACAGTAATCGAGGCGAGAGATGACCAGAGCATGAACAAGAGTTTTGGCAGACGAGACAGAGAGAAAAGGGCGAATCTTAGCAATGTTATGGAGGGAGAAGCGACAGGATTTAGCAACAGAGTCAATGTAGGGTTTAAAAGAAAGGGCTGAGTCAAAGATGAAGCCTAGGCTACGGGCTTGGGGGACAGGCAGGATGGTGACTCCATCAATAGTTATTGACAGTGAGGAAGGAGAGGAAGGATGAGGGGGGAAGATAAGGAGTTCAGTTTTAGCCATGTTGAGTTTGAGTTGACGTTGAGACATCCAGGTAGAGATGTCAGAGAGACAGTTGATGAGACGAGCTTGAACAGAGGGAGAGAGAGAAGGAGTAGAGAGATAGAGTTGAGTTGAGGCTAATCTATTCCTTGGTCAGGCTGATGGGGATGGTACCAGTGTTTCTAATGCACTATGTAGCTCTTTAAATAAAACAAAATATTTCTTCTAGTCTTGACCCATTTCTGGAGTTCAGAAGCACTTTTTTTAGTTTAACTGACATGGGTTGAATTTGGTGTTACTATAAAATTCCCAAGGGAAGATATAGCAGTGTAGAGGGCAGTCAGTACAAAAGACAAGAAGGTGAATGGGAAGAAGTCAGGAACCAAAGGGTAACAACTAAAAAGAAATGGGAAGACAAGTCTTTCCTTCCCTTTGCACATTGTGCACATCATATATAGTACATCGCACATCATTAGTGTCACGTGTTTGGTTGTGTTGAATGTTTTCTTCCATCATAGCATCAACACACTATATAAAACTATTCAAGACTGAACAACAGAAGGTTGGAGGTTCCGGTTCAAAGCACTATCTCTATGTGAAATCTGACTCCAGTGGTTCCCATAAATGTGTTGCGTATACAAATAATAAAATGTACTAAGGTGAGGAAAGTGTCATTGACTTCTGCTGCAAATCTTTTGTTGCTTTTTTTTTTTAAGTAATATGTTTCCTACGATGTGTTTGGTGGATGGATAAGAGCACCTGGAAAAGATGACATCTTTAACAAATATCTGAATTTAAGTAGTTTTGTTCCGGCTGACTTAGTCCATTGGAGAATAAATATGATTTTTAAAAAACTGATTAAGTGTATAAAAAGAGGAAAGAGCAGGTTAGCTGGATAACTTCACCAGCAGCGGCCCTAGCCTCAGGGCACCTGGCTCACTGAGCGCTACTGTTAGTGGCACTGGGGATGGGGGAGAGTGGGGGCAGGGCACGCCGCTCTGACTGAGCGCTCTCTGCCTCTGTCTGTGCCGGCGGCTGAAACTGACATCGGAGCACCGCGCTGCTTTGACTGCTGCTTGGCATGCAGTCAGAGCAGCGCAGCGCTCCGATGTCAATTTCAGCCGCCGGCAGAGGCAGAGAGTGCTCAGTCAGCGAGCACTAGCTGCCTGGACTCCTTCTGGGACTCAGAAGGCTCAGAGTTCAGACCAAGTGCGCCGCTGGGAAATTAAATTTCCCTGAGCAGCAGCTTTGCATTGAGCCCGTATGCAGTATCGGATTAGTCCAGTTATTGGGGGTACCGGTACTGGTTCCCCGTAGGGCTCAATGCAAAACCTCACTTGGGCGTTCAGTGGAGGCGCTCAGTGGTGCGATGTGCTGCAGCGGGCATGCTTGAACTGGCTCAGTCAGTTGAGAATGCGCTTCGCAGCACATCTCGCCACCAAGTGCCTCCATTGAACAGTGAACTAACTGCCTGGTGCCAGCAGCCAGTCCCCGACAATGGTGAGTAAACGTGTGTGTGTGTGTGTGTGTGTGTGTGTGTGTCAAGGAGCAGAGGCTGGGGGCCTGAGATGGAAGGGGGGAGGGTGTACGAGACTGAGGAATGGGGTGGAGGGTGGGTGTGCACTGTGCACCCCCCTCCCCCCATTCCCCAGTCTCGCACACCCTCCCC
>QEPC01001533.1:3984079-4014193 GCA_003113815.1 Sphenodon punctatus
GCAACAGACTGTGTTTTCTTCCATCTGATGTCAACCCTGGGAACTCCTTGCTGCTGGGTTGTGCCAGTGTTTTCCTGTGCTTGGGGTTTATATGTTGTTCATTTTAAGTGTGATGTGCATTTTAGACTGTGTTTTATTCCATCTGTGGGAACTCCTTGCTGCTGGGTTGTGTCAATGTTTTCCTGTGCTTGGGGTTTATACATTATTCATTTTAAGCTTGATGTGCTGCTGGGTTGTGTCACTGTTACCCTGTGCTTGGGGTTTATACTTTATTCATTTTAAGCTTGAACTGCATTTTAGACTACTGTGTTTTCTTCCATCTTCTGATGTTCACCCTGGGAACTCCTTGCTGATGGGTTGTGCCCTGGGTCCGCCCACCGTTGCCCTGGCTCCGCCCACCGTTGCCCTGGCTCCACCCACCATTGCCCTGGCTCCGCCCACCGGCTCGCCAGACAGCCTTACTGCCCCTCCAAATTAAAAAGCCACCAGCCGCCCCTGAGCAGAATGCATTTCATGGAATTTATTAATTGCCCAGGAGGACTGAACAGCTTTCTGCTTAACTGCAACTAGCTGGTCATTCCAACCATGTCTGCTGAGTTCTGAGGGGGCAGCCTTTTATTTATGGAACCCCTGGGGAGCCTATAGAAGATGTCTCGCAAGATAATTGTGACTGGAAGTTCTTTTTCGGTGTAACGCCCGGATAGGTTATGTGGTTGTTAACTTATACTATGTCTGGCCACTCTTTTGGAAATCCACTATATTAGTTGTAGGATAGGAGAACTTATTATGAGTAGTTATCTAGCAGAGTTATTTTGCCAAATTTTGGTATTTCATTTGGCATTGTATGTATTGTATTTCTGAGTATGTGTTGTCAATTGCTGGTTAGTGTGTTTTATCAGTTTTATACTGGATTTGGATATTGTTAAGGCCTATGGCCGCAATAAATAAATATATATTTTTTAAAACCATGACTGCTTGAAAATAATACCCCCAAGTATTTGAATGACTTAACCACTTAGATCTTATGGGGTCCACACATGGTCCCTTCTAGTTCTATCCCATTTGAGATTTTTTGTCTTTTGATGATTAATACTTGTTCTCATTACACCAATGACTAAATTTATTTAAAGCCCTCTGAAGTCCAATAGGAGATCTTGACATACTAATCCCATCATCTGAATATACTAGAATACCCAATGAAGATGCCAATATTTGCGGCGAATGGAAACTTGGGCAGTGCATAGCAGTTATCCCATCATTGCTGGCTTTATGACATAGTACCAGTTGTTAGCAGCATTTTCCTTACAGGTTTAAAATCTCTTCCTTCGGAGCCCATTATTTATCCTGATATATTGTTTATAGAAGTCAGACAGTGTGTGCCTGAAGTCACATTGCTGTGGGGAAAAGAGCCGCTCCACATCCTCTAATTACCAGATACATTTGTCTTTTTATGTCCTGGTGCACCTATGTATCAAAGTGTTCTAAACAAAGAGAAGGAAGGCAGTGTATGAAAATTATTGAGTCTGTTCCGTGTGAGAGAGCCTGGCTTCATTGTAGGCTCACCATCTCACACCGTGTAATGTGCTTCCCAGCTGTGTGCTGTTGTGAACTCCTTGCTTTGTAAATCATGTTATTAAAGCATACTGTGATGCTGCAGAGCTGATTTCCAACCTTTTGGTTAATATGAATATTAACACCTTTTGGTTAATATTAAATGTTTAGACAAATGCTCAGGAGCTGAGGAGCTTTGAGTGATTGTACTTGTTTTAGAAATTTAAGTAGAGCAGTATAGTTCACCATTTATTTTGTATTTTGATTAACCTGTACCATAATTTGACCCCGTGTTCAATATTCTTTTTCATGCAATTTCAGAGGTCGCACAGGAAAAATAAGAGTGCAGTCCCTGAAGATCGGATTGATGTCTCTTTCTACGGGCCTTTTAGAAGAAAAGTATAGATGTGAGTAAAAAAACGTGTCTAATGACACTTTATGGTCCTTTTTAAAAAAAATTCAAATGTGAAGACAATCGTCATGCCACACAACACAGCTAAACTTGTAATGAGCCTTCTTTTTCATTATCGGAAATCACAGGGGTGCAGTACAGACAAGTAGATTGTGTTGTGTTGGTAATTAGGCAACCGCAACAAATGATATTATACTCGCTCCAACAGTAACAGAGGAAACCATTATTTCTAGTTTCAGTAGAGAGGCCAGGTACAAACCCTGTTCTAAATATTTGAGAGTGATCCTTTGCTTGTTTGAACAGTACCTCACAAGAATATTTATGGGTATCGTTTATGGAAAAATCAAACAAGTAAAAGTGGGCTGGGGTCAGCTATAACAGGTATGTTTTTCTGATAAAAACAACTGCAAGGAAATATATCAGAGTACAACAAATGTATTAAATGTGGCTGCTTGTGGAGTGGGGCAACTGCCACTTTACAAATATGGCTCTACTATCTGAACTTCATACCAAAACATTTGTCCAATATAATACAGGAAAATCTTGAATTTGTAATGAGTTTAAATAATATTGTAAACCATCACATAATCAGTTGATTACCCATCGTTGCAGTATCCTGAGTTAAAGTAGTAAACGTCTGATTTCAGCATTTCTGTTTTTGAACAGCCATAGTCTGTTCAGTGCACATTCAGGGGTGTAGCTACAGGGTGTCCCTGAATGCCTGAGCGCTGTAGCTACATCCCTGAATGTGTAGCTACAGGCCATCCAATGTCCTACTTTTACTCTGCCAGAGTTGCCTATACCTTCCCCAATGATCCAGTGCTGTGTCTATCAGTGGCTGCTCCCAGTCCCTAGGTTGAGGAGTGCTATCTATGGAGGATCCAATTCTAGGTACCTTCCTGCCTCCCATGCTCTGGCCTCCGCTGCCCTACTTCCCACCCTCACCCCCTTTCCAGTTGGCATGGGGCCCAATAATTTGACTTGTCCCAGCACCCTATTGAACCTAGCTATCCCACTGTGCACATTGTGGATTTTACATTTTATTTCTTAGTGCAACTACAGCTCATTTGAATTAGTCCTTGTTTGCATGTATAGAAGCTTTGCATGTCTTGACAACCAATCAGAATGTGAGAGAGGCAGTGGAATAGGATTTGGAATTTGTGCAAAATGGAAAACTGATTGCAGGATCTAAGTACCCTTGATAAAATGGCAAGCGAACCAGAACATTTAAACAAGTTTCATAGTGATTGGTTTTGCACATATCCAGAGCTGCATTTTAGCAGCATAGTCCCCAAAATTCATCTTGCAAATGCTAAATGCAAAAATTTAAATTGAATATAAATTTGGGAAGGTCAAGCAAGACTTAAAAAATTATATCTAATAAAAAGCAACTGATTGGTATCAAAGTTTGCACCAACTACCTAGTGAGATTGTTTGAGGGGCCACTAACTTGGCTGTCATGTTGGGGTTTGAACCAGTGATCTCCAAAGCAAAAGACACTAGTTTTTACTGCTGTAGCTTTACTGCCATATCAGCCAGACTGCATATCTCAGCCATAACAGATGAGCATACTCTCTGAATTGGGGTGCTTTCAGAAGTCACAATTTCCAAGTGATATAACTCACAAAGAGCACCTTCTGGAAATTTACTATGTGGTAATTTGTGCCATCTGAACAGGCTGTGTGGTAAAGTTACTGTAGATCCATAGGATACTTCCTTAAAACACTTGGAAAATAAGATGTTGGAAAGTACCCTTAGGCACAAAGTGGAACATATAACCAATATCGCCAATGAGTTGTACCCTATAAACTGAAATGGTTGGGGGTTTGTGCACACAAAAATTAACTTCTTGTTTTATAGAAGATTGTGAACTAAGGCCCTGGTCCAAAGTCCAGACCTACCCACTGCACACAGTGTGCACACTCATAGTGCCTCAGGCAATGTTCCCTGCCTCCCAATCAAGCTGTCATCCTCTGCCGCACCCCTCCCTCTCCTTCCTTCTGCCAGGTGGTGGTGTAGTTGGGAGGCAGGAGACTTTTCCTAGGGCAGTATGCGTGTGCACACTGTATACGTGCACACGGGGCTAGAATTGGTCCACGCAGATATGGACTTTGTATTGGGGCCTAAGGATGCTTTCAAACATACAAAAATACCCACAGGTAGCAACCTCGTGGTAATCCAGTTTGGGATGTCTGTGTTTTACAACATGATTGTTGTGCTCTCTGAATTACTGTACTGAAATGATAAAACAGTGATACAGCAGCCCAGACATTACAATAGCCATGACAACACACATGCACCCAGACTGATGACTGTTTTATTGTGAGCAACGAGGGGAGGAATTGTAAATCTGAAAGCACCAATATTATTCTCATTCTAAAAATCACTTAAAGTAAATTAATTCCCTGGCCACCTGTTTCTTTAAAATGCTATTATGTTTTTATATTAAAATTATTTATTTATATGTCCATTTTTACCCCACCTGTCTTGCTATAGCGATTTGGGGTGGTTTACGTTGGAACAAAAACAATAATCGCAATATAAAAATATATAAATACAATATGAAAAATAAATAATATAAAACAATACTAAAAACTCTAATCAAATACAATGTTAAAACTCTAATCCTGTGCATAGAAAACATAAAACCCCTAAATGTATAAAATACTCCCGCCCTACTCGAATAAACCCATCCCACCTTCCCCGCCAAACGCCTAGCGGAAGAGCCAGGCTTTACAGCTTCGTTGGAAGGCGAGAAGGTTGAGGCTGAGGGGAACCCCCACTGGGAGGGAATTCCAGAGCGAACACCCTTCTGTCCATCCGAATTTGTCGATAGCATGGGACTTTCAGGAGAATGACCCTGGACAACCACAGGGGCCATGGGGATGAGACGATCACTCAGATAAGTCGGGCTTAGACTGCGTAGGGCTTTAAAGGTCAACACCCTACCTTGAATTGGGCCTGAAAGACAATAGGCAGCCAGTACAGTGCTCGGAGCACAGGGGTTATATGCTCCCTGCGGTCTGTGCCAGTAAGGAGGCAGGCCACCACATTTTGCACTAGCTGCAGCTTCTGAACAATCAAATTATCAACGTGTTTCTCTATATTTTTGTTTTCATACCCACTTCCTTTTCAGCATATCACTGACGTGTCTTAGTTCACAATCTTCTCTAAAACAAGAGGGTAATTTTTGTGTGCACAAACCCCCAAACATTTTAATTTATAAGATATAACGTATTTTTGTATGTTTTAATTTCCCCGAGTTGCTAGCTTTATTGACCTTATTCCAATGAACTTCCATATCTTGACATTGCAAGACTTGTCTTTAAAAGGGACAGAGAGTATTCTGTGGCCAGTCTTATCCAGTAGAGCTTGAAGTCAGAAGAGAGTCCCAATACCATCCATAGCACTGACTTGCTGGGAAGCCTTAAACAACTTACTTAAAGTTTTGCTTCCCTCTCAATTTCCATTGAGAGAGTCACCATCAAGCCGGTTTCTGGCGTGTAGCCTGAGATTCATCTTCGACTCCTCTCTCTCTTTTAAGCCACAGATCTAGGCTGTTGCTAAATCCTGTTGCTTCACCCTGTACAATATTGCCAAAATCCAGCCCTGCCTTACTGTTGCCATTGCAAAAACCCTAGTCCATGCTTTAGTCATCTCTCGCCTTGACTACTGCAGCTTCCTCCTTACTGGCCTCCCCTGCTCTGATCTGGCCCCCTTCAACCCTGTTGAACGCTCTGCAGCCAAAATCATCCAACTTGCCCCTCACTTTGACCATGTTCAGCTCCTCCTCTCTGCCCTGCTGTCAGGATCTGGGAGAAGATCCAGGAGGGGAATCGCTGACAGACACGTACCTGGCCCGTCCAGGCCCCCTCAGCCAGCGCCAGAAACCTCCTGCAGCCCCTACAACGCCCGCTGCTATCCCGGAAGTAGCAAGCAAGCAAGCCGCCATTGCTGCCAGCGGGACCCAGTGGCACTGTAAGCCATGCCCGGCCCTCATTCCATGCTCCTGATGCTGTGGGGGAAGCCTCACACCCCGCAGCGCAACCCTGGCACTCAAAGCGCCTGCGCCAAAAAGCACTACAATCAGCGGGGGATAAAAGGGACAGACTGGGCTCTTCTGGCTGCCGGTGATCAGTGCCTTGCAGCCTGTGAGACTGCCCCCCTTGTGCTTAGTGTTCCTGCATGGAGACAGAGTGGACTCGATTGTGAGAGTGAGAGAGCGACAGGGAGTGATTGTGTGCGAGACTGGTAAGAAGATTTATGTTTGGAGTGACTGTCTTCCCAGTGCACCTCGTGGTTCTCTGAGTTTTCCTGCCCAGTGTGTGTATCCAAGCCCTCCTTTCCTACCCCTGGGGGTCAGGGCATGCCTCCCTACCACCTCTCCCTGCACCCCCTTCCCGTGGTCCTGGGCTCCTGGTGTGCGACAGTGTTTTCGACATAAGAGTGTTCAGGCCTGTGCTCCTTCACCCTGTGATGATTCAGGCTGGGGATATATATCCCGTAGGCCATATACGATCCTGAGGGTTCTTTATAGATGAACCGCGCCTGTCGCTAGGATACATCTGGGTTTTCCTTCCCTCCTCCTTCCCCAGCCTACCCTCTACCTCACAGCTGCACTGGCTTCCTCTACAGGAATGCATTCAGCAGAAACTCCTGGTCTTCACTTTCAAGGCTTTTCATTGCCTTGCTCCCTCATATCTCTCCACACTCCTGCCCGGGAGCTTCACTCCTCCTCTGCCCCCACCCTCGCCTGCTCACGAACCCCTTGCTCCTCTAAACGTCTTTGCTTCTTCTCCCTTGCTGCCCCTCATGTCTGGAACTCTCACCCTGGATACATTCGCTCTGCTCCTTCCCTCCCAACTTTCAATCCCTCCTGAAAACCCACCTCTCCCATCAGGCTTTCCCTAGTTTGTCAAGAGTGAAACTGCATCCTTTGCCCCCCTCACTCAGATTCTAGTTCCCTGTAACTAAGTGAAGCATGTGAGTCTGCAACTTCTGAACCTCATGAATGTACTCTTGTCTCTCCTGATGTTTACCTCTCCCTTGTCTCTTAGATTGTAAGCCCGTTAGGAGTAGGGACCTGTCTGTAACTATAGATTGGACAGTGCCAGGTACATTGCTGGTGCTATATAAATGATGATAATTATAATAGTTTGTAGTGTTATAGTTAGATATTTGTTGAGGACTTGGAGTTCCCTTCAGTGAAAGGTAAAAGAAAGGAGAAATATTAAGGAACTGCAGGGAATAGGGATGAATGTCTCCTCAGAAAATGATCTGGCATTATTGTGCATTCCATTTTTTAAATTCATTCCTGAAATTAGCTTAATCATTTCTCATTTTTGGCTCTGTTTTTTATATTATCAGATACTGTGGAGATATGTTTGCCCTTTGCTTAACTGGCATCATAAAGTTGCACTTTCACATAGCATATATATTGGGTGTTTTCAGACATTACGAGATCACGCTCAACCACAGTGAACCATGCTCAATCCCGTGGCAGAGCCAAAGAGCCCTGAACGTCTGTTAGGCGCGCGCCAGATGTTCATCACGCTCAATACCCACATGGTATCCCAGGCTACCCGGTGCAAAATCTCGGGAAGCATGGTCAAAGAGATCCCCACCGGGAACCAACAAAAAGTAACGTCTGGACACCAATCCCTGGGCGGAAACAAAGGAAATGATCCCCAGCTGTGGACAATGCATGCAGCGTCGCTGCCAGGCAACCAGCAACAACACAACCACCGGAGGGAGATTTAAAGGGAAATCTGCAGCAGGGAAGCGTGGCGGGATGGAGCGAGGAGGGAGGCAGAAGAGAGCGGTGGGCAAGAGAGCGACGGTGGAGGCAGTGGCAACGGTGAAGGGAGCACAGGCGGAGGAGGGGGAGCCGGGGGTCGTGCTGATCATGGAGGGAGGTGCAGGGACAACACCCGCAGCAGCAGGCGGGACACGACACCCCGGGGACATCAGCCGGAACGGGGCCACAGGAGGCACCCAGGAAACGGGCAAGGGGAAACAAGGGCAGGGGAGCCGGGGCACCGGGGGGGCACGGGGCACTCCCGGGCTCCCATCAGGGAGGAGGGGGAAGGGGGTGCCACGCACCAAACCCTAAGCCCCTACCCCCTGCCTCCCGCAAACACGGAAGAGCGCCCAGGTGGACGAGCCCCCAGAGGACATCGGACCAGCCTGGGCGGAGGCGGAGGATGAACCACAGTGGAGAAGATGGAGGAAGGCGTACCACAGAGGGGGCCAGTGGGGCCTCCAGGAGACCCGGGACTTCATTAGGATATGGGGGACCCTGGAGTACCAGCTGGAGCTCGCGCTCAACCAGCGCAATGACCCTGTCTACCAGGACATAGTGCGGGACATGGAGGCGGCGGGGCATCAGCGCACAGCGGCACAGTGCCAAGGAGCTGAAGAGGGGGTACAAGGCCATCCGGGACAACAATAGGCGGTCCGGACTGCCCCATTCTACGATGCCCTGGACTGCATCCTGCATATGAAGGGGTCCATAGTCACCCCACAGCTCGTCGGGAGCACTGTGGTCCACGGCAGGGAACGGGCCGAGGTACTCCCTCCTCTCGCTGCCTCACTGGTAGACACGAACTCCAGGGCCCCGGACCCCCAGGAGGAAAGCCCAGGGTCCCCCGGCACCTGCAGGCTCCCCCCCCCAGACAGCAGCCCAGAGAGCATCCACCCCCAGGCTGGGCAAGTGGAGTCCGAGGCCGGCACCCTCATCACCCTCAGCCAGTGGTCCATGGTGGAGCAGCCCCACTCCCACACTGAGGGGCCGGCCTCGGAAGGATCCGAGATCGACATTGAGGGTAAGTGGGCGTACCTTGCCTGGGTCCCGCTGGTTCTCCAGGCATCAGCACCCTAGAATGTGTAGAGCAGCAAGGTTTCTCTGGGAGATGTTGCTCCTTCGCCTCCCTGGAAAAGACTCCTTCCTCTCTGCCTAGTCTCTCCTTATATACAGCAGAGTGGGCATGGCCAGGTTTCTATTCTTCCAGCCTGAAAGGGCCAGTAACCTGCCCACTTTGTCACAGGGGTTTCTCAGCCTGTGCTCCCTACAGGCTGATCCCCAGCTTTGGGGCTGGCGCTGCCACGCCCCTGGGTGCGCCCAGCCCTCTGACTGGTGCCCACAGCCCCCTTCTTAAAAGGGTAGCAGCCCTCTGGGACTGCTCCCTGCTACACCTACCTAGAGCCACATTTATGTCCTAACAGTAATACTACTTTGACCTGAATGTAGTAACTGTTTCCATAATTATAGGATCATAGGGTTGGAAGGGATTTCAAGAGTCATCTAGTCCAACTCCTTGCACTGAAGTAGGATTTCCATACCTAAACGATCCTAATAGATGAATTGCACCAACCAAAATAATACAGTCTATAATCTGTTGCAAGAAAAGATCAGGAGTGACCAGAGCATGCCAATGCCTGGAATGATAGAGTGAATTTATAAGAAGATAAATTTATGAGAAATCAGACCCAGAAACCCAGAGTGTGAAGAGATTCAAGTAGGAGGGAGTACTCAACAGACCCAAAGGCAGCAGAGAGGTCAAACAGGACAATCATAGAATAGAGGTCCTTAGATTTGGCTACAAGGAAGTCATTCATGATTTTGGTGAGAGCAGTCTTAGTAGAGTGGAAAGAATGGAAATCAGATTGGAGAGGGTTGAGTGAGAAATTGGAGGAGAGAAAGTCAAGACAGCAGCTGCAGTCATCTCATTCAAGGAACTTAGAAACAAAGGAGGGAGAGAGGTCGTGTGCTAGAGGGGACAGGAGTTGAGTGGATTTTTTAAGGATGGGGGATTGTGGTGTGCTTGAAGGCAGAAGGAAGAGAGTGGTGATCTGCAGCAGAGAGGGAGCAACAGTGGGAGAGAAAAGCAGTTAGGTAGCAAGAAGGAATAGGGTCCAGGAGGCAAGTGAAGACATTAGATGAGGAGAGGAGGGAGGTGACTGTGAATCAGGATGGAGAAAAGGATGATAGTGAAGTGAAAGCAGAGGAAGGGGAGAGGAATAGAGGAAGTGTGAAGGTGGGTAATGAGGTCAAGGTGGATGTTGTCGATCTTTGATGGAGGAGGCAAGATCCTGTGCAGAAAGGAAAGAGGTGAGGGAGGTTTGAGGGGAAGTAACATTTGAGAATAGAGCAAATATGTTGTTGCACTAAATATATAGCCCAATTTAATACCAAAGTAATCAGAGCAGAGAAAACAAATTAACACCTATAACTGTAAGTTATTTTTACAGAATCATAGGTATATATAATGCTGTATAAAGGCACTTTATAGGAAAATGTAAGAACCACATTAAG
Organism: Sphenodon punctatus; assembly: GCA_003113815.1. Lineage (NCBI taxonomy): Eukaryota > Metazoa > Chordata > Lepidosauria > Sphenodontia > Sphenodontidae > Sphenodon > Sphenodon punctatus. The sequence goes on from QEPC01001533.1 coordinate 3,994,357, forward strand.
GGGGGAAATTAAAAATACAATTGGGAAGAAAAAAGCATTTAAATCCTCATTCTGATTGGATTTACTCAACACACAAAACTTAAAAAACGAGATTATAAGTGATGCATTCAGTATTTAAGATACTGCATGGAAAAGTTAATCTACTGATCAAGTAAGTGTGTAGTAAGTAAGAACAGAGTAAGTATAGAGCTTCACTCATTGCATGAAGTATCACCATGGGAAAGGAGTCAGTGACACTACTTCACTGTCTTGAGTACAGAATATACAAAAAAAAGTGTATGAAGAAAATCAGTGTTTAGAAAGAACTGTATGTATTATAGATGGAGTTATGTTTAGTAGTCTGGTGAACTGTAAGGTTGCACTGGACTTGAATATCACACTGAAAAGATCACCATTCCAGTACTTCTCCAGTAGATCCACCTGCATCTGGACAATTGAAGTTCCCATATCTATGAAACCTTAAGCTCTGTACTTCTTAGCTGTAAAGAGAACTATCTGAATATGAATTGCTTTAGTTCTGTCTTACCAAGTGTGTATTCAGACACAGCCTGAAAAAAGAACTCTGATACCTGTTCATGGAGCCATTCATACCAACATTTTTTAACTTAAAAGTCTGACAATAACATCTTTAAATATTAAAGTATTTTTAGACTGTTAGCAGATGAGCCATCTAGGCAACTAATGTAGCTCTTACCTTGGATTTTTTAGAACTAAAACATGGGAAAGACCTGTTAGGTTTACACATCTAATCCTTCTCCAGTGGTCAGTACAAATTTATAAGCTGCATATTATTCTGTAAAGTTTGTTCTGCATGATATTTAATATATCGAAATGATGTTGCTTCCACTACTTTCTTTTGGACACCAGCCTCAATTTTCCTTTTGTTAATATCCCTTTCATTCCACTTATTCTCTCGAATGTGACCCTGAGCTACAGGAACTTTAAAAAGTAGGGAAAGGGGGAGGTTAGTAACCTAACCATCATGGAAGGGAAGGTTAAAAATGGAGGTGGTCATCCAGGAGATATGGAGGCAAATGTCATTGTTTGCACAGAATGAACTGCATTTGCTGGTGCTTTTTTTCTTTCAACTATCAGTTAAAATCAGTATCTGTTTTGAGGTACATAAATTCCTCTTCTATTTCAGGCTTTAATTTGTTTTTTCGCCTTTATCTACCAATTTCACACTCAAAGTTTAGAGTAAAATATTGACTCCAGGAATATAGAATCATTCAACTTTAATTACAGAAAACTTTGTATGCATCAAAGAAATCAACCAAATACAATTTCAGGTGTAATCTTACTATTTTGTATTTCGCTATATACAACATATTGGATATTGGTGCTTGGTAAACTGGGAGCTACTGCAAGACAGTACTTCAAATCATATTAAAGTAAGCAGCATAAGCTGTACTTGTTAAATCTGATTCTGCTCCTGTTTACGCCAGTGAAAATCAGGAATAGCTCTATTTAATTGAATTATGTTACCTGATATTACTGTAATGTAAGCAAGAAATGCATCAAGCCCATTGCAGTAACATTTTAAATAGTTACTGCCTCCACAATACTGGGGCAGCAACCAGTAAATAGGAAAAATGATTACATCTTTAGATCTGAAGTTGTGTTAATATTTTTAAATGGAGTAAACAAGGGTTAAAATGCTTTCCACATGTGATCGATTTTGTCTTGCTTTGTTGCAGATCTTTTTAAGGAAGTGGCAGGACCTACAGAAATGTGTGACCAGAGACAGCTTGGCTTGTTACTACACGATGCCATCCAGATCCCTCGACAGCTTGGAGAAGTAGCAGCTTTTGGGGGTAGTAACATTGAACCAAGTGTCCGAAGCTGCTTCCAACAGGTACAAATATCACCCTTCTTTTTAATTTTAAACTATGCTTGATGAAATTCCATTTGATTTATTCCAAAGCTTTTGTTCAGGTCAAAATAAATTCTTAGCATTGGCAGATACAAAAATAAATACAGGTAAAACACTATAAAGTAAGCATATTAACAGGACCCCGTGGATCCTACATTTTTCCCATTGGCAGCAGTGGTGAAAATGCAGAATCCACAGGGCCCTACATATTAGGCATATGGTACTATTGACTTCATGCAAATCAGTAATCATATTTTTATTTATTTGTTTATTTATATGTTTATAACATCTTCTTATGGGGACAGGTCACCATGAGCACATTACACCTGTGCTCTGGTCTCTGCACTGGGTGCCTATAGTTTTCTGGGCCCAGTTCCAGGTGTTGTTTTCGACCTATAAAGCCCTCTACAGCTTGGGCCCTGCTTACCTGTGGAATCGCCTCACCGCCCAGGTCATAGAGCAACCCCTGCAGTTGTCAGGAGACGCCCTCTTTGGAGTCCCACAGGTTTCACAGGTGGCGATGATGAAGAGGGTGTTCTTAGTGACCATGCTGAGGCTGTGGAAATCCCTCCCAATAGAGTTCCGCCTGGCCCCAAACCTCCCCTCCTTTTGGAAGAAATGTAAGATCTGGCTGTTCTGCCGGGCTTTTGGGGAGGGAGACAGGTAATGGGGAGGGGGGGTCTGTTTTGTTTTTGTATTGTCTTTTTAACTCTTCTTTTTTGTAGTTTATTTACTGTGACTATTGGTTTTTATTGTTTATATATATGCACTTTTAATGTTGATTTCATTATGTTGTATGCTGCCCCTAGCTGCATTGGCAGGAGGGGGTGGGATAAAAATTGAATTAATTAAATCAATAGATTTTCACCTCCCCTATTTTTCTTATTTTACTAATAGCGACTAGTTTTAGAAGTTGTCATTCTCACATGTCTCTGAAACATATTTAAATGGCACTGTGATGGGCCTCACTGTTCATCACCTGGGCCCCACACCCCTTTCAGGGCTTATAGGAGCCCTGAGCTGTGAGAGTTCTAGCAGTTAGAACCTAGTGCTCGCAGAAAGTAGATCTCCAGTCCAGCCAGTAGTACCCAGGGAGCTGTTTGAGGTACTGACTAGGCTGGCAGCCTTGATGCAGTGCCGCCTGACCTAAGGCTCAAAGGTATGGGCTTGTTGTAAATATAGGTATAATGATTGTGCAAGTGTGAATGAAGGAACTGTAAAGGGACAAGGTTTGGCCAGGACTGTAGTTTTTGGGCCTGCTGCTGCTAGTCTCCACGGGAGCAGTTGCTGTGTTGGCACATATCAGTTTATGATAGATTATATAGAAAAGGTGTAAAGTTTTTGACTGATACTTCATTTACTGAAAAGCATAAGGGAGACCAGAGCTCCATTTTATAGAGTACACAAAAGCATAAATGTGTTAGTTAAGAATTAATTAGAAATATACATATATATCCATGATTCCCATCCATCACCCCAGTGGCAGTGAGAAGGGCATTCATCTTGTTTCATTAGGCTATTGTAGCCAAACGTTTGACCAGAATTCCTTGGCAAATGGGAGAATGTGACTTGCTCAAACTACTCAGTAAGACTCTCTGAGGGTGTCTCAAACTATTCACTGAACCACACTGGCTCCCACATTCAGAGCTGTATGGTATCTGGAAAAACAACATCATAAAATAAATCCAGTTCCAATAAATGACTTATCAGTGCTGGGGAAAAAATGAAAGAAACTGCTTAGTAAAATATTCAAATTTTTAAGGTGCATGTCAGTCTTGACAGCCCTCAGCCATGTTAATATTTTATGTAACAGTTCATTATCCTGTTTTACATTTCAACAAAGTGACACGTAAAGAAAACTGTTTGTTTGTAAAAGGGATAGAATGGCTGAGCTTGTGGAGCACTGGCCCTTTAAGCTAGTAGCACCAGTTAGAGAGGTGCTTGTGCTATGAATAAAGGAGGACCCGCACCACAATGATTGCTGGCAGTCAGAGTTCTAAGTGCAGGTGCTGGCGTCGGAGGGGACAGGGCTCAGCTTGTGCAAGCCTCCAGAGACTTGAGTGTCTGAATAGAGTCAGTTGGACTGGGTGTGGCCAAACCAGCCCTGGAGACTGAAGATGGGAGACTCAGTTAGACTTGGGGAATGACCAAGTAGGCAGGAGCCAGAGAGGGCTCTGTCTTATAAGGCTGAATCAGCCTGAAACCGGGGCTGCCCCTGGTAATACCTGGCTCCAAGAGGGACTGTGCCTGGCTAGGGGAAAGCCTTATGTGATCAGGTGCCCAGAGAATATGTATTGGATTGTATTGAGCTGTTGGTGATCGGTACTGAGCACTGTAAATTTATTTATTTATATAAATATTTAATATTTATTTACTATTTACTGTTAGAACGTTCCTTTCAATATTTGCTGACTCCTGCCTAAACACATCCAAGCCAAGCACGTGCACCTGAGACTTCGCATCCACTTGAATGTTATTTATCCCGTGTCTCTCCCTATGTCCCCTATCCATGTCTTCCCCCTCCGTGTCTATTAGATTGTAAGCCGTAGGCAGGGACGCATCTATCTTATTGTTCTGTAAAGCGCCAGGTACACAGCTGGCACTATACAAATGCTTATAATAATAATAATAATAATAATAATTAATAATAATATTCCACTTCCTCTTGTCTCAGGCAACTTGGGGCAGCTTACAAGCAGTAAAATACATAAAAACATAAAAAAACAGGAACATAAAAAACAATAAACCCCCCTTACCTACCCCATCCCAACCCACCCTACCTGTCTCTTCCTCCAAACACCTGGCGGAACAACCAGGTCTTACGCTGTCAGCAGAAGGTGAGCATATCCAGGCAGAGACGGATCTCCACTTGAAGGGAATTCCACAGCAGTGTAGCAGCCGCTGAGAACATCCTCCTCATGGTGGCCACCCATCTACAATACAGGACCTGCAGGAGGGTGCCCCCAGCTGACCGCAGAAGTTGGCCCAAGGCCTGGGGGATGAGGTAATCTCTGAGATAAGTGGGACCTAGACTGTTTAGGGATTTATAGGTTAACACCAGCACTTTGAACCAGGCCCGGAAGACTATAGGCAGCCAGTGCAGTGTGCAAAGAATCGTGGTAATATGTTCAAATTGGTCCGTCCCACTCAGGAGATGGGCCACCGCATTCTGCACTAGCTGCAGCCTCTGGACCATGACTATGGGCAGCCCCATGTAGAGGGCATTACAGTAGTCTAGTCTTGAGGTGATGAAGGCATGGATGATGGTGGCAAGATCAGAATTAGAAATATAAGGCTGCCTCACCAGATGTAATTGGTGAAAGGTGCCCCCAGCCACAGTCACCACCAGACTATCCAAGCGCAGCTGCAGATCCAGGAACACCCCCAGGATCCAAACCTGATTAATCGGGGGGGAGGGGGGACCCCATCTATAATGGGAGTCCCCCCAACCCCCAGTTCACCAAACCTGCCCACCACCATCACCTCTGTCTAGTCGGGATTGAGCCTCAATCGACTTGCCCTCATTCAGTCCCTCACAGCTGCCAAACACCGAGAAAGCACTGGGACTGCTAGCCCTGTGTCAGATGAAAACAAGAGGTAGAGCTGGGTGTCATCAACATATTGACCTCCTCACGACTGCCCAGTGGCTGCATGTACACGTTGAACAGGAGCAGGGACCAAATAGAACCCTGCGTGATGCCACTCGGGATGCCTCCGGGGAGACAATGAGCAGTCCCCCAGCACCACCCACTGAGATCGCCCCGCCAGAAAAAAACAGAAATATTGAAGCACAGTTCCATCCACCCCAGCTAGGTCCTGCAGGTGAGTCACCAATACCTCATGGTCAACAGTATCAAATGCTGCTGACAAATCTAATAGAATCAATAAGGTTGAATTTCTATAATCCAATTCTAGGCAGAGGTCATCGACCAAGGCCACAAGCGCAGTATCAGTGCCATACCCTGGATGAAAGCCAGCCTGCACTGGATCTAGAAAACCAATGGCATACAGATGTGCCTGGAGCTGCTGAGCCACAACCCGCTCAATAACCTTCCCAAAAAAGGAGAGGTTAGAGACAGGTTGATAGCTGGCGGGAGAATCAGCATCAAGTGATAGTTGCTTGAGTAGAGGCTGAACCAAGGCCTCCTTAAGGCCATCCAGCACCCTGTCCTCCTGTAGCGAGGCACTGATTACCCCAACCAGCAGTGGCCTCAAGGTTTCCTGGTTGGACTTCACCAGCCAGGATGGACATGGATTTAATTCATAAGTTGCGGCTCTAACTGCTCCCAGCACATCCCCCTTATCAGCAGGCATCATCAATTGAAACTGAAATAAAGGGTGAAGATCCCATGTGGGCTTGGGTCATTGCGGTGTGGATCCTGCAAGGATTCACTGTATCATGTCCCTGCCCTATTACATCTGGTGGAGTGTGCAGACACCCCCTCATTGGACTGCCACCAAGCGCCAGGGAAAAGAGATGTGAATCAGATTGTGGAGTGGATTGTACAGCGACCTAGATACAGATGAGGTGATGGATTAGCGGGAGATGGTGTACCAAGCTATGGGGCCAGAAATACGACGCTTTGAAGATATATGGCAGATGGTCCAGGAAAGACTGGCCTGGGTAGAGGAGAGGCCAGGTACAGAGGAGACAGTGGCAGCCAAGCAGCACAGGCTCAGTAGATGAGTGAGGTACAGGGGAGGAGACACCCCAAAGATCAGCCATGTATGTGGACTTCTGTGATGTTTGTGGAGGGCTTAATGTTTGTGGAGGGGTTTAAAAAAAACTAGAGGGCTCTGGAGGTCCGGAGATGGGGGGATTTTTCTGATAGATTATCTCAAAACTGGAGTCTGGTCATAGGGCGCTAGCACTGCCATCAAGCAGGACACATGAAAAGCGCCTGCCCTGTGGGGAGGAGTAAATAGGGCTCAGGGGAGGAGTATACCTCAAACCCAGGGGCCTCAGCCAGGGAATGGCTGAGATAGCCAGAGAAGTCCAGAAGCCCCATGATACCCAACAAAGACACGCATGGGAGCCCAGGTGCTAATGGCAGCCCCACTCTGCAAACTAAAATAGAATCCAAATTGGGAGGCCCAGTAGAAGACTTGGGGGAATTAATGAGGAAAATTCTTCCACCTCCCCACCCCCTTTGGCCCTGTCGGTAAAATAACACAGGGAACCCAGGTGTGGTCAAGGGGCCCATGGGCAACCATGATAGAGGTCTCAGGTAATCTGCTGGAGCAAGTCTTCCTGGCAAATATGACCCTTATGAAAGAAATGGCAGGGTTGGAGAGCCAGTTGAAGGAACTGAAGGTGTCTAGAGACAGTGTCGTAGAACAGAATGGGGCTCTAGATGTTGAGGTGGTTTGGCTTTGGGTGCTGCAGGGGTTCTTTGATTCAAGGTTCCAAGGAACCAAGCTGGAGGAGCAAACCCATGGAAAAGGAAAGACAATCTGACTAGGCCCTGGGGAGAAGACTGGCTGAATACTGGAGTCAGTATTTAAGGGAATGAGCAAGGTAGTTTCCTTTGGGGGTGGGGAGAAAACTCAGGAGGGGAACAGCCTACCCCAAAAGTGCTGATGAATAACGTTGCACCAAACACAACCATTTGGTATGAGGACTAGGAAGGCCTTTAATATGGTGACCAGGACTGCCCCACAGGGTGCCCTGTCTGTGGCTGGCCCATTGAACAACCCAGAACACAGAATTACTGGAGGAGACTCCCGGAAGGATGATAAAGGGTCGTGCAACAGCTATAAATGTGTTTAGGCATCTGTACAAGTTGTATTAATTTGGTGGGGCATCTCTATGTGGAGATTGAAGTAGAGAGCCCTGGGAAATGTAGAGGGTTTTGGTTTCTAAACAGCCTGTAGGTGTGTGATGGGCAACTTTGGGTCCCAGGGCTGGGGTCCAGAGTATTGGGTGGGCCTGGTTCCCACCCCATCCTGGTATATATGGGTTACGGTCTCCAATTCTTAGGAGTTCATTGTAAAGGAAAACCCATCCTGGTATCTTGCAAGGACTCGCCCCTTAAGGACCGGACCAGCCCTATTACAGTGGTGTTCTGTTGGAGCAAGTCTTGATCCCAGCAGTGCAGGGAGTGATGTTGATAGTAGTTTTGACCCTGATCATCAGGAAATTACTTACTGCTAGACTTTCTGACAGGAGAGCTGTCAAATTCACAATGTTTGAAACATAGTCATTTATATGTCTGGCATCTTTGTGTAACAGACAGATCATAGAACAGGGCTTTCTTACTGCCTGCAGTGTGGCTTTACGCTACATGTTGGGGGTTGATTAGGTAGCATGGAACGTCTATCTTTTGTTGGATAGAGAGGTGTTAAGAGAAGATAGTCTAAAGAAATAGTGTCAAATTTAGAATATGTAAAATTTTGCCAGAGGCTCTGGCTGCTTGGGAGTGATAATTGTGTTAGTTGCATTTATTATTTTTGTAAATATAGCTGCCTTTGAGGAATGTCAAAAATTATACGGGGATTAAAAAGTCACTATGCTGTATATAAAACTACTTAAATGAATATCTGACATTTAATAGAAATGATATTCTATTAAATTCTACAGTAGAGAATCTTAGAGTGCTTTTATTTATTTATTTTTACAATTTGTATGCCGTCCCCTCCTGCCTCAGGCATCTTGGGGCAGCTCACAATATATTAAAACATTTAAAACATTAAAACAGTAAAATAAATCACATTAATTTCCGTTAATTTTATTTATTTTTATTTTGTACACAGCTTGTGTAAATGGCAGCTCGGAGGGGATAACAACAATATATAAAAACATATAAAACAATTTTAAATGATAAAAACATCAATCCTAAAAACAAATAAACAGAAACAAAAATACACCTTACCCCAACCCTATCCCTCCCCCTCTCCAAATGCCTGACGGAACAGCCAGGTCTTACAGCTCTTACGGAAGGCCTGGGGCCAAACGTGCCCTTACTGGGAGGGAATTCCAAAGGTGCGGTGCAGCCACCGAGAATGCCCTGCCCTGTGTGGCCCCACGGGAAACCTGGGGGGGGGACCTCCAGCAGCGTGCCCCCAGACCACCGCAGGGGCCGATCCAGGACCCGGGGAGTGAGGCGGTCTCGCAGATAAACAGGGCCCAGACTGTGTAAGGCTTTATAGGTTAAAACCAACACTTTGAATCGGCCCGGAAGACTATTGGCAGCCAGTGCAGGGATCGGAGCTCTAGTGTAATATGCTCCCGGCGGCCCAGCCCCACCAGGAGCTGGACCGCCGCATTCTGCACTTCCAAGCCGTCACCATAAGTAGCCCCACGTAGAGTGTGTTGCAATAGTCTAATGGAGAGGTAATAAATGCATGGATGATCGTGGCCAAGTCTGGAACCGAAACCAGCAGCCAAAGTTGCCGCACCAGATGTAATTGGCGAAAGGCACTCCTCGCCACAGCCTCCACCTGGAGATCCAGGCGGAGCTGCGCCTTGAGGAGCACCCCCAGGTTCCGCACTTGGGACATCAGTGGAAGGCAAACCCCAACAATTGATGGAGCTGTCAACTCCACGGTCCTTCCCACTAACATCACCTCCATCTTGTCAGGATTCAATTGTACTCGATTTGCCCTCATCCTGTCCCCCACAGCTGCCAAACACTGGGTAAGCACCGAGACAGCCGGACCTGGATGAGTTGAAAATGAGAGATAGTTCTGCATACTGATGACACCTCACCCCAAACTCTCTGATCACTTTGCCGAGCGGCCGCATATATACATTGAACAGGAGAGGGGAGAAAACCAAACCCTGCAGGACCCCACATGGGAGGTCTCGGTAAGATGAAAACAATATAAAACCCCACCCCAACCCAACCCGCCCACTTCATCTCCCTCCGGAAAGGCCTGGTGGAACAGTCAGGTCTTACATTGTCTGCGGAAAGAGGGGAGGTCGGCAACCAAGTGGATCTCCAACGGGAGGGAGTTTCACAGCCACGGTGCAGTCACAGAGAACGCCCTCCTCATAGTAGACACTCGAGTGTCTGCTCCAGGTCCCGGAGGGTGAAGCAGTCCTCCAGATAGGTGGGGCCCAAGCCATTTAGGGCTTTAAAGGTCAGCACCAACACCTTGAATTGAGCCCGGAAATCTACCGGCAGCCAGTGCAGAGAGCGAAGCGCTGGTGTTAGATGCGCGCGTCAGCCCGTCCTCATTAAGAGACGGGCTCCCGCATTCTGCACCAGCTGCAGTTTCCGAACCAGTACCAAGGGTAGCCCCACATAGAGCACGTTGCAGTAGTCCAGTCGTGTGGCCAGATCCGAGTCAGTGATGGGGGCCACCACCACCCTGGCCTTCCCCACAACCATCACCTTCGTCTTGTCAGGATTTAGTCTCAGGCGGCTTGCCCTCATCCAGTCCCCTACAGCGGACAAACACCGGGTAAGCATCAAGACTGCAGGGCCTGAGTCAGAGTAAAATGAAAATGTAAGATGTAGCTGGGTGTCATCAGCATATTGATGACCACTCACTCCATACTTCCTAACAACCTCTCCCAGAGGCTGCATGTACATGTTGAACAGGAATGGGGATAGGATGGAACTCTGCAGTTCTCCACACGTGAGGCCCTGCGGGAAAGATGAAAACTCCACCAGCACCACACGCTGGGTTCTCCCAGCCAGGAATGAGCGGAACCATTCAAGAACAGTCCCGCCAATCCCTGCCCGGTCCCGCAGCTGAGTCACCAACAACTCATGATCAACGGTATCAAATGCAGCTGAGAGATATAACAAGAACAACAGGGTCGAACAACCCTGGTCTCTAACTCACAGGAGAGGTCGTTGGCCAAGGCCACAAAGCAGTCTCTGTGCCATAACCGGGACGAAAGCTCGACTGCGAGGAATCGAGAACATTAATCCGGTCCAAATGCCCCTGAAGCTGCTGATCCACCACCCATTCAATAACCTTCCTAAAAAGGGAAGGTTAGAGACTGGCCAATAACTGGCAAGGACCATTAGTTAACATCTCTCTTCATTGGTATTCTTTCTGATTTTGTTTTTAAATTGCCCCAGTATGATGGTTTTTATTTGATCTACATTTTAATGACATTTGTTTCGTGCATCTTGAATAATTACATTATTCTTTTTGTATTCAAAATGTTATTTAATTATTATTGTGCATTGGGAGTTAGACAGGGATGTCTGCTTGCACCCCTGCTCTTCAATATCTATGTTAATTCATTGATAGTTGAGCATAGTGATGTCGTGAGGTATCATCCGCCTACTATTGGCGGTCGGAAACTTTTTTTGCTGATGTATGTGCCCTTGTTTCTCTTTCAAGCGTGGGGCTTGGTAGAGCACTGCTATATTTTCAGGGCAGATGTCAACTAAAACACCTTAAAATAAACTATGGAAAAACAAAAATTATGGTGGTCGGTGGCCATTATAGGAAATACAATTGGTCTCTCCAAGGATACCAGTTAGAACAGGTCCGATGCTTCCGGTACCTGGGTGTCAGGATGGCCGAGTCTTGCTCCTGGCAACCATAGGTGCGGGCGGTCAAGGAAGTGGTAAGCCCTGAGGTAGCGGCCATCATACGTTTTTTTTAATCCCCATGGCCAACCGCCAGCTACGGTGCTCCGCCGAATCTTCGAGGCAAAGGTTTTGTCACGTCTGCTATATGGATCCCATGTATGGGGAATGGAGGTTGGAGTTATATGGTTCCTTCAGCCTGTAATTACTCAGTTTTGGAGGAAAATATTGAGATGTCCTCAGTCTATGAGTTCGACTATGGTGTTAACGTAGCTAGGTTGCCCCTCTCTGTCAGCTTTAATGGCTTCTGTCATTTTGGGCCAAATTGCGCGATGCGCCCGAGGGCTGGCTTTCTCGAGTGTACATGGGTCGAGAAGGCTACCGAGGAAGTGGGAAGTGACCCATGGTATTTGGGGGTGTCTAGTCGGTTGGCACGGCTGGGATTTTCTGAACTTTTTTTTCAGTATGCCACCAGTAGACATGTTATAGAACTATTGAAGCTCTGTATCTTGGATAGAGATAGGCAACACCTTAGGGCCTTGGCATCTACTTCCGGATCGGCACCGTTCCCCTACATTTATTCGCAGTTCAATTCTGACCTGAAATTCAGGTTCTGTACGCTTAGGTTCCAGACGGTAAAAACAGCAGTCCTAGGGAGATTCCAGGGGATCCCATGGGAGAAGAGGAGATGCCCATGTGGGATGGATGTTGAGAACCTTAACCACTATTTGTTGAAGTGTCCTCTGTATGATTCATTGCGCAGGGGGCTGTGGGCAGATATAGGCATGGGGCAGGACTGGACAGAAATTAGGCAGCTAACTTTCTTCTTGGGTGACCAGGATCTCAATAGGACAAAGCAGGTGGCTATTTTTGCCATTAGATGCGATGCTGTGCGGTCAAAATTGTTTGCCTCTTCTTTGGGAGGTGATTGAGATGTAAAAAGGGAGGGGAGGAAGACGGGGCAATGTGATAATTGTAAAGTATATGCATATGTTATGTAAATTTTATTTTGATACTTCTGTGTTGTGGATGTAATTAAATATGTGATGGCCATGTGGCTGAACATAATAAAGATTATTATTATTATTATTATTGTGCATTGGAGGGAGCTGGAGTTTAGAGCTGCTATTTGTGTTTAAAAATAGGGTGGGGTATCAAACCTGTGCTGTAAATTACTTCTGTTGTTTTGGTTCTTGTTCCTCAGAATCATAATAAGCCAGAGATTAGTGTGAAGCAGTTTATAGACTGGATGCGTCTGGAGCCACAGTCGATGGTATGGCTTCCAGTTCTACACCGTGTGGCAGCTGCAGAAACAGCAAAACACCAGGCCAAGTGCAACATCTGCAAGGAATGTCCCATTGTTGGCTTTAGGTAAGCAAAGTTAAATTTGGTGTAAAGTTCCACATTTTTTCTTAATAATCGAACTAATGATATCTGATCACTCAGTATAGTTGGACCTGGCCTGCCAACCCATTGTAATTACTCTGCCATTATCCTTCCCTCTGAGGAACGCATTTTCTCTTCCGTCAGAATCTGGATCCACCTCCCTCGTACCACAGAGCTCTCAAGACAGTTTATATTATCTTTCTCTCTCACCAGGTGGGACAGTCTTGCTGATGGGTTATGTCCCTCCACATGGAGCAGAAGGCAGGACCTAAAATCTTCGACAGCCTCTGCCTGTGGGAGAAGCATACCCTTCTATATAGGAGTGCCTAGTCCTGTGCTTGGCAGAGAGTGAGAATATAGGATCCTTGGACTATCTGTTGGGAAAACTAGCACCCAGACTGCTAGTCCCCTTTTCTCTTTTTTTTCCTTTGATTTTCCCCCTCATTTATTTTAATTATCTTACTTTATTATCTCTTTTCTTCATTTTTGGAGGCATATTTTGGGACTCCTGGGACTACTCCCTAGTGCGGAAGCGGCAACTCCTTTTTCCGCCCCACTATTTCATCCCGCCAATTTGGAAATGACAGAGGCTTTCTGCAGCTTTTCTGGCGGCATTCCGCTAATCTGGAAACTGTCGGAACAAACACTGTTCTGCTATTTTCAGAGCCAGTGGAAGTAGCGGAATGAACGTCTCTATCACACTGTGCCGCTCATTGCAGAAGAACTTTTTCCAGCGGAAAAAGCTACCGCAGCAGCTTGCCATTTCAGCCCTACTACTCCCTTCCTCCTTTACTTATGAAGACTGGGGTCTGAGCCTCTGTGTCTGGGGTCTGGAAGGGAGGTGTCCTTCCCCGTGTTCTTCCCTCCCTTCATGCCAGTGGAGGATGCCATTAGAGAGAGATGGCCATGAAAGGAAGCACTGAAGTCAATGGCACAGCTCTCCCCACTTCACATGATAGAGACTGGGAAAAGGAAACCATGGCAACAGGACACTGGCACACTTTCTCGCTCAACTTCGCACAGCCCAACCAATCCCAGTCCCCCAGTACAGTTCTAGAGTGGAGGCTGGCCATCCACCAAAACCCATCAGGACCATAAGTGCATCCCTGTCTCTGCTCCCTTAGGGCCGAGGGGTGGGGGGGAATGGAAATTTCAGAAAAACAGCTGGTTTTATTTGTTTATTTCTGTGGCCTGGAAGAAAAAATGAGAAACTTTCCCTCTGAGTTATTGTAGACACCAAGGAAAACAGGATCCTCCTGTTGCAGGAATGTCATCTGGAGCATGTGCATTGTATTCCCAAAAAGCAAGGTCCTGATGACATATGCCAGCAACTTGAAATGGGGTGTCCGTTAACTTCAGTGTGTTGCGCAGGAAAAGTGGTCACCAGTACAAGCAAAATACCCTATCAGCTGGTTAGAATTTAGACAAATTTCCTTGGCCCTGTTCTTGTTATCCTTGAAAGTATCTATTTATTTATTTATTTATTTATTTAAAACGTATATCCTGCCCCTCCTGCCCAAAGGCAGCTCAGGGTGGCGAACAACACAAAAAATGTAACAATAAAACATTTTTAAATGAATCAACAAATTTTAAAACAAATCATAAAAACTCACCCTCCTTCCCAAACCCTACCCCCCACCCCCTCGCCAAAAGCCTGGCGGAACAGCCAGGTCTTACACAAACGTCGAAACAAGAGGAGGGTGGGGGCCAACCGAGCTTCCTCCAGGAGTGAATTCCACAGCATGGGCAGCCACCGAAAAAGATCTCACATCAGTGGCCACCCATCTCGCCCAGGGAACCTCCAAAAAGGCCCCCATGGACGATCACAGGGGTCGCACGGGCACATGGGGAGTGAGGCGATCCCACAGATAGGCAGGGCCCAGGCCGGGAAGGGCTTTGAAGGTCAAAACCAGCACCTTGAACCTAACCCGGTGCTTTATAGGCAGCCAGTGCAGAGCCCGGAGCACAGGTGTCATCTGCTCCCTGTGGCCCGCCCCGTAAGGAGACAGGCCGCGGCATTCTGCACCAGCTGCAGCCTCCGGACCAGCTTCTCAGGCAGCACCATGTAGAGCGTATTGCAGTAATCCAGCCTTGAGGTGATGAAGGCATGGATGACAGTGGCAAGGTCAGAGTCTGAGAGATACGGCTGAAGCCGCCGAACAAGATGTAACTGCCGAAACACACTCCCCGCCACGGCCACAACCTGAGATTCCAGGCTGAGCCGTGAATCGAGGAGCATACCTAGACTCCGTACCTGCGAGACCATGGAAAGGCGAACCCACCCACCCCACAAGAGAATATTCAACCGCCCCCCAGGCCCTCACCCACCAACATCACATCTTGTCAGGATTCAGCTGCAGATGGCTCAACCTCATTCAAGCCCCCACAGTCGACAGGCACTGGGAAAATAAAGAGACTGCATGGCCTGGGTCGATGGAAAAAGAGAGGTAGAGCATTTAAAACTTATATCCTGCCCCTCCTGCCCACTGCATGCCCTGAAACCCTCTCATGATTTCCCCTAACGGCTGCATATAGATGTTAAACAAGAGGGGGGACAGAATGGCACCCTGCGGGACTCCACATGTGAGGTCCCGGGGGGAAGACGTACACTCTCCCAAGACCACCTGGCGAGTTCTCCCGGCTAGGAATGAACGAAACCAGTCAAAGACCATCCTGCCAATCCCGGCACAGTCCCACAGGCGAGTCACCAAGACCTCATGATCAACTGTGTCGAACGCAGCCGAAAGGTCTAGTAGGACCAGTAAGGTCTGACTACCCTGGTCCAACGCCAGACGGAGATCGTCAACCAAGGCCACCAATGCAGTCTCCATACCATACCCAGGCCAAAACTGAGAGGGGTCAAGGAAACCGGTGCGGTCCAGGTGTTCTTGAAGCTGCCATGCCACAGCCCATTCAATAACCTTCCCTAAAAGGGGAAGGTTAGAGACCGGCCGATAACTGGCAGAAGCATCAGCGTCAAGAGATGGTTTCTTGAGCAGGGGTCTAACCACAACCTCCTTCAGCCATTCAGGCACCCTGCCCTCCCAAAGGGAGGCACTAACCACCGCAGAGAGCAACGGCTGTAACGTCTTTTGGCTGGCACGAACAGATCCCAACAAGGACTCCACATCGGCAGGCGACACCATCTGAAACCAATCCCACAAAACAGTACAGGACGGGGTATCCATAGCCCCAAGATGATCCTCTGCAATAACTGTGGAACCGAAATCATGGCGGATGCGAGCAATCTTATCTGCAAAGTACTCGATGAACCGGTCACAGCTGTCACTGGATTGCTCCAGGTCCAGGCGGAGACAGGCAGGACTGACCAAACCTTTCACCACCTGGAAAAGCTCCACTGGACGTGACTTTGCAGATGCAATAAGGGCAGCAAAGAACTGCTTCTTTGTTGCCTGCACCGCCACAGCATAGGCCTTTAAACTGCTCTTATGCTGCAATCGATCATTGCGAGTCCAGCGCCACCGTCGCTCCAACTGCCTGCTCTCCCACTTAAAGCATCGCAGGCCCTCAGTAAACCAAGGAGACCTGTGGGAGACTCGGGAGGGCAGCGGACGCCTGGGAGCCACTCTGTCAATGGTCTCGGCCAACAAGGTGTTCCAGAAGGCTACTAGATCATCGACCAAGTGGGTGTCAAGGTCCAGGGGAAACTCCCCCAGAGCATTCTGAAACTGATCTGGTTCCATAAGTCTGCAGGGGCAGACCAATCTAATAAGTCCTGCACCCTGTCGGGGGCTAACATGCGCCAGGATGCACGCCTTAAAGAGGTAATGGTCAGACCATGACAAGGGCTCCATCCCCCTGACTTCTACTAACTGACCCCCCGCCTCAAGGCCGGTGCAGAAAACCAACTCCAGTGTATGTCCCTCCTCATGTGTGGGGCCACAGATGATTTGGGACAGGCCCATGGTTGTCATGGAGGCCATGAACTCATGCCCACTCCTCCGAGATCGGTGTCAGTGTGGATGTTAAAATCCTCCAGGATCTCTAGTTTCGGGGTCCGGAGGATCACATCAGACACCAAATCAGCAAGAGCATGTAGGGATGCCACCAGATAATTGGTTATACAGTACACCACCACCAGCCCTAATCTGTCCCTGGCCAAATCCAACACAAGATGGAGGTACTCAACACCTGGTGGAGCATGCACAGGATACCTCCTAAAAGACAGTGCATCCTTGATAGCAATAGCTACACCGCCCCCCCCCCCATCCCTCCAGCTGAGGCTGATGCTGCACAGAGAACCCAGCCGGAACAAGATTGCCCAGAATAGGGCCCGATTCATTGTCCAGCCAGGTCTCTAATACATGCGAGGTCGGCGTCCCACTCCGGGATTAACTCCCGTATGGTAGATGACTTATTAACCACCGACCTCGCATTTAGCAGCACCAAGCCAAGGCCTGGGGTCTCCTGGGCCTCAACCCGCAACCTTCCCACGTGGAGGGTTGAGGGGGGAGTGGGCACAAGTCACTGCTACCTCCTCACTGATGAAATACCCCTCCCCTTTGGACCATATCTCCCCCGACCTGTAACAACCCCGATAGCTGTGAAAGTCCTCCCATCCTCAGAGAACCCCGTTCAACACTCAACCTCTATGGGCTGCCCCAACAGGCCGGCAAGAGGTACTCCACCCCCCCAACCTCCCCTCCCCGGGACTCCCTCTTTCACAGGGAGTCCCCCTTCCCCATCATATGGGAGGTCCCCCCCCGTCTCACCGGGTGGCCCCACCCACCCTCCCCAAGGGCCATCTCCCCTCCTCTCACCAGGGGGATTGGCCCTATCCTCTGTAACCCATTTCCCATATCCCCCACCCTCAGGCCCCACCTGCCTCATCCCCCCCAAAACCCCTTAAAACCATGAAATAAAAACAACAGCAGTGAGTCCAGCAGTGGCGGCAGCAGGGATGAGCTGTAAATGTCTCTTCCAAAGCAGCAGTAGAAGAAAATGGGGGGGGGGCGAGCGCCATGGTCCAGCTAACGGCCAACACCCTTTGGGTGTCACCCTTCAGGCTGGCGCCCACAGGGCCCTGCCCTGGCAGTTGTTACCTGGGAGGGGGGAGGGGAGAGCAGAGTGGCAGCCAGCTCCTCCAACACACACAGACCCCTATCCCCACAGCAGCGGACAGATCTTGCACAAGTAGGGATGTCCTGGTGAATTCCTGTACCACGATTGTCATCTGCCAAGGGAACTCCAGGGCAAACTCTCTGCAGAAGGAGACACATAGCCTGTTGACCTGAGCCGAGGGACACTTGTGTCAATGAAAATGATCTATATTGCTGGAGCAAAGAACATACAGGCTGTGTCATATGAGGCTTGACCCAGGGAAATTGGCTTCCTCTTCTCAAACTTACCAGATGATCACCAAGTGCTTTGGGGACATGGATCTATTCACTTTGGTCAGCAACAGGAAAGTCCTCAGGTGCAGGTACTTGGCAAGATGATGATATCCAGAGGCAAAGGGAATTGATGCCTTGTCATTCCCGTGGCTGAAGCACCTTCTATACGCCTTCCCTCCCTTTCTTCTGTTACCATTTACTTGGCAGAAAATCAGGGAAAAGACACCCTCATGGTATTTATGAATCTTCATTAGGCCCAAAGACCCTGGTTTTCAGACCGAATAGGCGTGACGGTCGTGGAACCACTGCTCCAATTCAACAGAGAGACCTTTCTAATACTCCTGCCAATTACAGCAATATCACTCAAAGCCTAGGTAGTCAGTCACACCCATTACAGTACATAAGGGAAAGTGGGAAATTTTGTAGGCACTGAATGAGCTATACATGGGCTCAAGTTCTCTGTGAAGATCAAAAACCAACAGGCCTGAAGAATAGGAAAATTGTGTGCGTGTCTGTGAGTCTCTCTCTATATGTATATAGATGTGCATGGGTGTGTATGTATATACCTTTATGTGTATATAGACAGGTGGCTGGGTGCGCATCTATGTAGGTATGTTTTTATGTATACAAGGTATGTAGATATACCTTGTTAATTCTTTGTACTAGGTGAGAGGAGCCAAGCTTGGCAGCATGCCTGCCTCTGTGCTTCCCAGCAAATGAGCATATATAGTTTAGGAACCCCCAATAAGTAACTTCCTCCTCCCATAAGGTTTCCTCACTGTTTTCTCTCCACCACCATCCCCTTTCCTGCAAAAGAAAAAGAAATCAAGGTTTTCAGGTAGACTATCCAGTGAAAAAGACAAGCTTGTCTTGTGATCATATTGAACTGTAAAGGATCTCCCTCATTCAGCCCTATCCTTCTGCCATTTTAAGGGCAACAGCACAGGAAGCTGTACAGGAAATTTGATGATTTTTGCTTTTATGAGGAAAGCACAGAAAAACAATAAGGAAAACCAAAACGTTATGCAGACAGGCTGAAAACACAAAGATGAGAGGAATAGAATCTGGAGATTGTAGTTGATCACAAGTTGAACATGATTCAGCAGTGTGATACAGCTGCAAAAAAGGCTAATGCAGTAACAGAAGCATAGTTTCCAAGTCATGAGAAGTAATAGTTCCACTCTGTTTTGCATTGGTCAGAACACACCTGGAATACTATGTCCAGTTCTGGGTGCCACACTTTAAGAAGGATATCACCAAATTGGAACGGGTTCAGAGGAGAGCAATGAAGATGGTCAGGAGTCTGGAAACTAAGCCGTTTTTAGACGTGCACTGGGATCAGGCGCGGGAGCGGCAAAACAGCCACGGCGCTGTTTTACATGAAGCGGAAGTTGTGTGCGTGATTGGCAGCCACTAGGCGCGGGCGGGGCGGTAAATCCGGTATCCGATAATGCCGGTACTGGGCGTACCGGCATTATCGGATTCAACCCGGTAAATCCGGTCCGGTTACCGGATTCAGGGTAAGTAATTAGACCTGATCCCTGGGGGGGTGTTTAACACCCCCCACCCCCCCAGGGATCACCCCTACTACAAGTTGCCACTACCTTAACTGTCAGCAGAGCTCCGGGGGCGGCGGCGGGCGGTCTGGCGGCCTCAGCGCCGGCTGTGGCTGCCGGCGGCAGAGACGCTCTAGGCCTTCTGGGGAACTTCCGGGTTTCCCCGGAAGGCCT
>QEPC01001533.1:4023703-4037675 GCA_003113815.1 Sphenodon punctatus
GGGAGAGGCAGGACTGGGGAGACTGGGGGGGTAGTGAGCTGGCTTACACACCATGGGGCAAGACTGTAGGGGGTGGCCGCGCCGCTGCTGGGGAGGCACAGCATCAGCCAACGGAGCTCGTAGGGGTACTCCGATGCAACCGCTTCCCAGGATCTCCGACACTGACTTTCCAACTCTCCGAAAGGAGAGAGGAGCTCAACTGTGCATGTGCGAGCCTGCAGAACCAATTTTTAATTCAATAATAGCTCGGTTTTGGCTGCACCAATTAATATCATATTTCAGAAGCACTTGTTATTGATCTCATGCTGCAATCCTGTGACGTTTGGGGGCTCAACCCATCCAGGGGGAGGAGATATTGATGATTCAGAAACGTGAGGACGCTGTGCATTTTGACCACAGCCAATTAACGTTTAAACAGTCATAACATTTTATTTTCTCAGTGGATCTTCTTCAGACTTTGTGCATCTGATGGTCCTCACAACTTATAGCCATGGATAGATTTTCAGCAATGTAGCTCAAGTGGTTTCCTCAAAATCGGGGCTTCAGCAGTCCCCTGTTTATAATGGAGAGTGGTTGTGCATTCAGGAAGCTATTGCTGCCTGAAAATGCAATCCTATTAGCAGGGCCGGACTTAAGAATTTTGCACCCCTAGGCCCTTCTCAGGCTGCTGCCTCCCAGGTTAAGTCCTGCTCGCACAGTGCAAAACAGACGAGAAGGTGTACAAAATACACCTGTTTTAACCCCTCCCCCCCTTTATTCAGTTCAGTTTTTGGCTCATGCTTCCCTTCTCCCATTAATCAATTCAGTTCATTTTGGCCCATGCTTCCCCCCCCCACACACCATTAATCAACTCAGTTTGTTTTGGCCCATGCTCCCCCCCATTAATCCGTTCAGCTCAGTTTGACCCATGCTTCCCCCCAGCCCAAGCCTCTCGGGTCCCCCTTCCCAGCCCAAACCTTCCCCTCCTTTCCCCAGCCAAGCTCCCCGCAGCCCAAGCCTCTCAGTTCTCCCTTCCCTCCAGCATCCCCCAGGTCCCCCTCCCCAGACAAGCTCCCCCCAGCCCAAGCCTCCCAGGTCCCCCTCCCCAGCGCACCCCAGGTCCGGTCCCCCTCCCCAGATGCCCCTCCACCCCAAGCCTTCCCCTCCCCAGCCAAGCAGCCTACCCTGACCCCACACAAGGCAAATCCCCCTCCCCCACGCCAGGCAGCAGGCCCCAGCCCCTTCTCCGACTCCCACCAGGCCCCTTTAGCCACACACCTCCACGTGAGCGACCCCATGCCACCTTGTTGTCAGGCCTCTCCTCCCCCCCTCAGCAGCAGCACCCCTGCCCCAACAAGCCTCCCCCTTCTCCGAGTCAACAGACAGACCCCCACCAAACATGCAGCTGCTGCTGGCCAGGCCCCCTCAGTGCCCCCCCCCTTGCTGGACCTTGATGCTACTGCCTGCCCCTGCTGTCCACTGTGCAACCATGCTGCCACTGTGACCGCAGGCCAGTGGCCCGGCCCCTACAGTCAGAAGTTTGACCTTCACCTACCTTAAAACGCTCTCAGCATCGACTCAAGTCACGTGGGCAGGCACAGCGCCAGCGGCCACTCCCACCTCCTCCAGGAGTCCAGTCGCTTGTCCCACTGGTCCCTTGGTGTCGGCCACTTCGTCTCCCTTGGCCAACCGTGTGTGGGTCCAGGCCCGGCTGTGTCTCTGTCTTCGCTCGGCTTCCCTCGTGCGGTGCATGTCTGCTGGCTCATCGTGCACCAGGCACAGAGTGAGTCTAGCTTCTTATGACTGCATCAGCAGGCACAGCACAGCCCCAGCTGGAAGAGATGACTCAGAGGAGGGGTGGCGGGTGGGACCAGGGAGGAGGGGCGGGGCAAGACAGGAGAGGTGGGGCCAGGGAGGGCCAGAGGGGAGTGGGGGGGGCTCCCAGGTTTCGGCAGTGGGCGACAGCCTGCAGCCCTTCCAGGGTGGAGGGGGGAAAAAAAGAGTGGGGCTGGGTGGGGGCAGGGCATGACGAGGATTGCCCCCCCAAAAAAAAAACCTCCGCCCAAGGTCCGGGCCTAAGGGGCCTTCCCCTAAGTCCGGGCTTGCCTATGGGAAATCCACAGTGCAAAGAATATTGTCATTAGAGAGATTATTTGGTTGTCCTCTGCTATTACAGAAGATGGAATGATTAGCATAATATTTACCCATACTCTCATGCACTATACATCTCTATTAGGAGATTTCAAATTATACTGAGTCGCATTAGTCCTTCATTTTGCTCAGAGATGGCCATTAGTTGCTTCAAATTTTCAGATAATTAAATGTGTAAAGTTAGGATATTGTTGGGGTAAATTAGCAAACCAGATACTATAGTTACGTAAATGAAACCAATTTGAAAAAAGCTTAATTCATATGGTACTCGGTATACTGTAATGCAGTTTTGTTAATTGGCTGATTTGAGATTGTATTTTCAAATATATGGAAGAACGTGAAGATACAAATAGATAATTTGTACTGAACTACATATTAAACAAGGGGAAGTGGAATGTGTACATGACCTCATATCTAACATAGTCTCACATAGCGTCAGCTGGAAGAGATGACTTGGGGCCATGAATGATATCAATATCATTCATGACCCCCTTAGTTCTCCGAGGAACTGCGGGTCCTAAAGCAAGAGGGTGACGGTTGGAGCGACGGTGGCGTTGATCTCGAGCTGAAGCCAACAGATTGCGACATAGAGCTAGTTTACGAGCCTATGCCATGGATATGCAGACAGCAAAAAGGGAGTTTTTTGCTGCCCTCATAGCATCTGCAAAATCCCATCCAGTGGAGCTGTTCCGAGTCATACGAAGGCTGGTCAGTCCAGCCTCCCTCAACCCGGGGGTTGAGTCATCTTCTGCCCACTGTGACTTTTTGCAGATTACTTTGCGGAGAAAATCGCTCGTATTCACCAAGACCTTGATGCTGCACTTAATGCAGTGGAGGAGGTAGAGGCGGTAGGAGCCCCAGCTTCTCCAATTTTACGGGATCATTTTCAGTCGGTGACACCCGCTGACATGGTGGGGGTGCTTGGGGCTGTTTGAGCCACCTCTAGTGAATTAGATCCGTGCCCGTCCTGGCTGGTTAAGAGCTGCCGGGAGACAATAGGACCCTGACTGGCCGGGGTGGTCAGCGCCTTCCTTTGGGAGGGCAGAGTGCCGGGCTGTCTCAAGGAGGCGATGGTGTGGCCTCTGCTCAAGAAGCCATAACTTGTTGCTGACTCCCCTGCCAGCTATCAGCCTGTCTCTAACCTTCCCTTTTTAGGGAAGGTTATTGAACAGGTAGTGGCTCAGCAGCTCCAGGAGCATCTTGACTGTGTCGGTTATCTTGATCCTTCGCAGTCTGGCGTCCATCCGGGTCATGGCACTGGGACAGCACTTGTGGCCTTGGTGGATGATCTCCGCCGGGAAAAGGACCAGGGTCATTTGACCCTATTGGTCCTATTAGATCTGTCGGTAGCATTTGATACCATTGACCACGAGATGTTGGTGACGCGCCTGCAGGACAGTGCGGGGGTGGGTGAGATCGTTCTTGAATGGTTCCGCTCATTCCTGACTGAAAGAACTCAGCGGGTGGTACTCAGTAATTGTTTTTCATCTTATCGAGACCTGTGTGGGGTTCCGCAGGGTTCAGTTTTGTCCCCTCTCCTGTTCAATGTGTATATGCAGCTGCTCAGCGAGGTGATCAGAGAGTTCGGGGTGCGGTGTCATCAGTATGCAGATGACACCCAACTGTATCTCTCATTTTTGACCGACCCAGGCCCGGCTGTCTCGGTGTTTACCCAGTGTTTGGCAGCTGTGGGGGACTGGATGAGGGCTAACCGACTGCAACTGAATCCTGACAAGACGGAGGTGATGTTAGTGAGTAAGTCGGCGGAGTTGACAACCCCGTCGATTGATGGGGTCTGCCCTTCACTGACTTCCCAGGTACGGAACCTGGGGGTGCTCCTCGTTGCGCAGCTCCACCTGGATTTCCAGGTGGAGGCTGTGGTGACGAGTGCCTTCCGCCAGTTACATCTGGTGCGGTGGCTTCGGCTACTGGTTTCGGTTCCTGACCTGGCCACGATCGTCCATGCTTTTATTACCTCTCGGTTAGACTACTGTAACACACTCTATATGGGGCTACCTATGGTGACGGCTCGGAAGCTGCCACTGGTGCAGAATGCGGCAGCCCGGCTCTTGGTGGGGCTGGGCTGCCAGGAGCACGTTACACCAGTGCTCCGATCTCTGCACTGGCTGCCAGTAGTCTTTTGGGCCTGATTCAAAGTGTTGGTTTTAACTTATAAAGCCTTACACAGTCTGGGCCCTGCTTATTTGCGAGACCACCTCACTCCCTGGGTTCTAGATCGGCCCCAGCGGTCGTCTGGGGGCACCATGTTGGAGGTCCCCCAGGTTTCCTGGGGGCCATGCAGAATAGGGTGTTCTCGGTGGCCACGCTTTTGGAATTCTCTCCCAGTGGGGGCCCATCTGGCTCCGGACCTCCCGGCCTTGCTTAGGAAATGTAAGACCTGGCTGTTCCGTCAGGCATTGAGGGGTAAGGGAGGATGGGGGTGGGTGGAGTGGGTTTTTCCCCCTGTAATGATTATTATGTTTTAAAGTGTTTTATATTATATTTATATTTTTTATTGCTGTTAGCTACTCTGGGCTGCCTGTGGTGGGAAGAGCGGGGTATACATTTTGTTAAATAAATAAATAAATAAATATTTACCTATAATGTATGGTACATCTTTTCCCCACCTCACCCCCAACTTTCTCCTCCCGTGAGAAAGCAATTTGCAATGATAGTGGGACAAGAAGTGAAAAACAATCACCTGCACTTCGGGTACTTTCCCTGAAGCTTACTTTCAAATAAGAGAAATGGTAAAACTATGAGTTGAATTGACACTTTTTCTGCAAGGTTTCTTTACAAATACAGTGAAAGTGAAGGAACTGATTGCCCTTTGGTTTATTATAACTGCTGACACAATCAAACATTTGAACAATATTTGAGAGTCTGGTTTGGAAAGACACAAGTGTTTCAGAACTAATGTCAGCAGTAAGTCTCCTTCATGTGCTGGAAAAATCCAATTCACACTTGGCATACTCAGAAGCTTAATCATAAGTATTTGTGTTGTCAACGTAATGCTTACCCTTTTGTGTCATTTTTCTTGTATGCAATATTGTCAGGCCTGCTCAAGGCCCTCAAAATTGAGTTCTTTTAAAAAAAACATTTCTACTTTGAAAGTTTAAAAAACCATTTGAATTGTTTTTATTTATCTCTGGTGTATGTAATTAGTAGTGCTGGCATTTTTTTATGCTGCACCTCAAGTAAAAGAAAGAAGATATCTGGCAGGATGGGGGAAGAGAGATTATTGGCAGGGCTGTATACATCAGGGATTGGGTTTTTTTGGGGGGTTGGAGCTATAGATATGAGGGGTTGGATTACAACTATGGGTTTATAGTAACATTCCTGTTACAGGGGAGAGCGGCTTTGATATTTGCAAAGGGAGAGGAGCTTTGATATTTGCAAAGGACATGGCGTTAGCCATGAGCATGGCACTTGGAGAGCCAGTGAACCCAGCTGCATTCTCCCACGTCCTGCCATGCCCTCCCCACCCTTTTCACCCCAAGGTCACCTTATAAGTGCCTACCCTGCCATACCCTAATGTGAGTTCAGATCTGGAGCACATTTTCAAGCTCACTTCTACAACTATGAGTAGAAATATCATGAGGTTTGTGATGAAATAAGAATTGACAAGGCTGACACAAAAAGTTTCCTTAATAATTTAAAATCTGTCTGGTTTTGATATGTAATTTTCATATCTTACTCTTATTTTTTAATCTAAGAAATCACTTTTTGTAATCAGTACTTTGCCACCGTCTAGTTTTCATACAAGTCATGGGTGTTTTCAGATGTAACGGTGGCCCGCTTTACTTCACTTTAACCCACGGGCCACTGTCACATTAGTTCCCGGGCACCAGATAATGCCTGGGATAGATCCCAGCCATGTTGGTGGCTAATGTTATTATTATTATTATTATTATTAACAAACATTTATATAGCGCCAGCAGTGTACATGGCACTTTACAAAGTAATAAAATAGACATGGTCCCTGCCCCTAGGGCTTACAATCTGAGCGACAGGAGCTGGGGGAGAGACATAGGAAGGGGAACAGAGGGAGAGACAAGGGGTCTAACATTCATGAAGATGCGAGGTCTCAAGTGCACGTACTTGGCTTGGTTACGATGAGAATGACAGCAGGCAGGTCCATGTGGCAAGGATAAGGGTAAACAGATCGTAGGTATAGGAATAGTGGCTCAGCAGGATAAAGAGTCAGACAGAGCAGAGCGAAAGAGGTGAGTTTTAAGGAGAGATTTGAAGGTATGAAGGGAGGGGGCAAGGCGGATGTGGACAGGGAGGGAGTTCCAGGCATGGGGGGCAGCAAGTGAGAAGGGACGAAGGCGCTTAGGGGAGCAGGGAAGGCGTGGAAGGGTGAGAGAAGGGACAGAGGAGGAGCGAAGTGCACGGGCTGGAGTATGGAGGGCGATAAGTGCAGAGAGGTAGGGGGGAGCAAGGTTGTGAAGAGCTTTATAGGTGAAGACTAGGAGCTTGTGCAGGATTCGTTCAGGAAGGGGAAGCCAGTGAAGCGAAGAGAGGAGGGGCTGCACATGGTCGAAGCGACTGGCGAGGTAGATGACCCTGGCAGCAGAGTTTTGGACAGAGATGAGGGGAGAAAGGTGAGACCGGGGAAGGCCAGTGAGAAGGAGGTTACAGTAATCGAGGCGAGAGATGACCAGAGCATGAACAAGAGTTTTGGCAGACGAGACAGAGAGAAAAGGGCGAATCTTAGCAATGTGGACTGTGCCTTGGGAAAGTCTCTAAGTCACAGCCCATACTAGCCGCCAACACGGCAGGATCCGGCCGCCCAACTCAGTCTAAAGCGGGCTATCGCGATTGAAAGCCGATTTCCAAGGTCAGGTCGGAGGGGCTGCTATGACTGGATGCAGTGTGGGGGGTGGGGATGGGTGTATGCACATCCATGCGTCTGCCCCCGTCACGTCAGTTTGGGGCCCCAGACCGGTTCTGGCCACAATGGTGGCCCAACTCCAGATTGGGGCAGACCATGGCAGCAGCCAAGTGCAGTCATATATGAAAACACCCAAAACCTTTGTTGTTGTTTTTCTGACTAAGCGCAACTTTGACATCAGTCTTTAAGTTTGTTTTGTTTTAGAGGAATGTGTTGTTGTTCCTTGCCCTGTAACAAGGACTAGGAACATGAACTCTGCTACAAGGAGTCATGTATTGTTTTCAATTTTTCAGAAGATTAAAAGCATTTATCTTGGACAGGAAAATCAAAACTTCGCTGAAGGTTTTACCCTGAACCACAAGTGTCTGTAGAATAAAGAAGTCATCTTTATCCATTTCGACTGTAATCTTGAAACGACTTACTTGTGAATAGTTTCATTGCTTTCAATTGGGTTATTTGTGAGTAGATGGTTTCAGGACTATTTTCACCTTGAGAAATGTTTTTCTTAAATATGGCTTACATAGACATTGTTAAGGTATATTTCTCTTTGGATGGAAAAAATAGCTAAGTTGATCAGTAAACTATAGGAAAGTAAGAGTGCATTTGCCACAGATGCATGAAACGCTAGCCACTTTCCTAACTAGTTCTTCTGTTCCCATTCTTCGGCTATAATATTGGAATAACAGTGCACTTTTGTGTTTCCTGAATGCTTGAGAAAAAAAAATCTAAATATCAGGATATACAGTTACACACACCAGCTGAAACAACTGGTCTAAATAAAATATCCTCCTTCCTGCAGCAGCCAAATACATGTTGGAAAGGCCAGGTGAAAACCTATACCCAGTGCTTAATTTGTAAAATAAATAAATAAATAAAAAATAATGAATTGCCAGGGTTCAAGCCTGCCCCAGAAGCCACGGCTTCCAGCCCAGAGCTTGTCAGAGCAGGGAAAAGAACCCTGTTCTTTCTCCAGCAACCAAT
Source organism: Sphenodon punctatus (assembly GCA_003113815.1). Taxonomy (NCBI): domain Eukaryota; kingdom Metazoa; phylum Chordata; class Lepidosauria; order Sphenodontia; family Sphenodontidae; genus Sphenodon; species Sphenodon punctatus. Next base: position 4,031,712 of record QEPC01001533.1, read on the forward strand.
CCAACCACTGGACTTATCTGTCTCTCTACTGCTGAATATAATATTGGAATCACAATATAGTTCTTGTGATTTAATCTGTACAATGGCCAGTGCAGAAGATGGGACAAGAAAGTCATTAATGAAAGGCAAATAAATCATCTAGGTTGTTTTTTCTGGCTTTCATTTCAAAGCCTGAAAAGCTTGGCCAATATCAGCCTTTTCCTGGTCTTTCATATTTTGGGGTGCACATTCCTACTGGATACATTTCCCAGGGCTCAGCTTCCCCTTGAATTTAATTCCTGGGGATAAGCCCTGGCAAGCCCCCTCACAAATTAAGCTCTGCCTAGACCATTATAGTAGTGGGAAGTGGATAACTTTGTACCGGAGGTTTTGGCCTAGAGCAAGACATTTCAGTGATATGTGACAGAGTATCCTTAGCTGTCGTACGTTGTGAAAGAGATTCCTACTATTTCACAAGGTTTTATAATTAGAAGGTATAATCATGGCATTTATTATTATGGCAGTGCCTAGAGGCCTCAAGTAGGATCAGACTGTGTGTTATGTGCTGAACAGAACCATTACCAAAATCCCGTTCTGAACTTAAAGTATTTAAAAAGGAGGGAGTGGAAAGGAGGAAATTTGAGAGTGAATTTATGCAGAGAGGCAGTTATGGGCAGGTGAGGGTAGAAGAGTACTCTCAGAAAATCTAATCCTAGATAGCCAATGTTAGGGAGGGGGTCTTACACAGGTCTCAGGAGGATCTCTCTTGATATGTAGAATAGTTGTCTTGTAGACTGAAGCCAGCTTACTAAACTTGTCTGGTTTGCTTGGATCATCTTCAATTTGTGTCGCCCACCAATGTAAAGGCTGTGCTTGGAGTGCTGTGGGTGACCAGTTGTGAATTAGATTCATGCTTGTTCTGGCCAGTAAAAGCTAGCTGGGAGACATTGGGACCATTGCTGGCTTGGGGGTTATCAATGCTTTCCTTCAGGAGGGAAGGGTGCCCAACAGCCTCAAAACTGTTGTTGTCTGTCCCGTGCTTAAGAAATCATCTCTTGATGTTGATTCCCCGACCAGCTACTGTCCTGTCTCTAACCTCCCCTTTTTAGGGAAGGTTACTGAATGGGTGGTTGCCTCGCAGCTCCAGGTACATCTTGATGATATTGCATTCCTGGACCCACAGTCAGGTTTTTGTCCTGGGTATGGCACTGAGACTCTGCTTGTGGCCTTGATTGATGATCTCTGTTGGGAAATCAAGAGGTAAATTGTACCCTGCTGTTTTCATTAGATCTTTCGGCAGCCTTTGATACAGTTGATCATGGTGTGGTGTTAACATGACTGCAACACCTGGCGGGTTGTGCAGGACCGCTCTTGAGTGGCTCTGCTCATTCTTGGATGGAAGAACCCAGAGAGTGGTGATGGATGATAGAGCCTCCGGGGGGGAGGGGGGCATGAGGAGCTGTTGTGGGGTCCCGCAGGCTTCCATCTTGTCCCCACTCCTGTTCAATGTGTATCTGAGGCCCCTGGATGAGAGTGTTAAGAGATTTGGAGTGAAGTGCCATCAGTATGTTGATGCCACCTAACTCCATCTCTCTTTTTTGTCACCTGACCCACATCCTGCAGTCTTGGTGCTTACCAGGTGCCTGGCTGCCACTGGGGACTGTACGTGGGTGAGCGAATTGAAGCTGAATCCAGAAAAGACTGAGGTGGTGATGGTTGGCTGGCCATATTACCTGGGGGAACATAAGGACTACTGTTATTAATGGTGTCCAGCCTCCTTTGGTCACTCAGGTTTGTAGCCTTGGGGTGCTCTTGGAGCCACAGCTGCATCTGAATGGCCTGGTTGCAGCAGTGGCCAGGAGTGCTTTTCACCAACTTCGTCTAGTGAGAAGACTCTGACCATTTTTGTCAGACTCTGATTTGGCCACTGTCATCCATGCCTTTATAACCTTGAGGCTAGACGTTTGCAATGCGCGCTATGTGGGGCTGCCCTGGATGACTGTTCAGAAGCTTCAGTTGGCGCAGAAAATGGAGGCCCACTTTCTGTCAGGGGTGGGTCTCTGGGAGCACATTACGCTGATGCTCCAGAGTCTGTACTGGCTGCCAGTATGATTTTGGGCATAATTCAAGGTGCTGGCTTGGACCCCAGATATATGGAAAAAAAGCCTCTTCCCTTATGTTTCATCGTGGCCTCTGAGGTTGACCGAAGGTGCCCTCCCGCATGTACCAACTGCCTGTCAGGTTCATGCAACAGGGGCATACAGGAAAGTGTTCTTGGTGGCTGCTAAACATACCCGCTTCCTTCAGTCTTTTCAGATTTTCTTTTGAGACCCTTTATCTTCTTCATTGCCCTCCTCTGAACCCGCTCCAATTTGTCAGTGCCCTTCTTGAAATGAGGCCCCCCAAAATGGATACAGTATTCCAGGTATTGTGCCAAATAGAATGAAATGATTACTTCTGCTGACTTGGAAACTATGCTTCTGTTAATGCAGTCTAAAATTGCATTGGCCTTTTTTGCAGCTGCATCACATTACTGATTCCTATTCAGTTTTTGATCAATCACAATCCCTAGATTCTTTTCACATATGTGCCTAAGAAAACCTATGGAAGCAGCTTCTCTGTCCTTTGCATAGTACCACGGGGGCAGGGGGGGGGGGGTCTCTCTGATATTCTGCCATACAAATGTGTTGATAAGTTCCCCTTATTAAGGAGCATCCTCTTCCTTTTTTCTTTTAAATTAAAGGAAGATGTATTCTGTGTATTTGAACATTATTATTGAGAGAGATTCATTTTTGAGGTCAGTAGCTATTATTAGTCTCTTAATTCTTTCCTTGAGCTCATGTCATTCCTGCCATTTTCCTTTTAGCAGGACAGTACACACATTGGCATACATTCATTGCTGTGTACAAATAAGTATACAGTTTGCAGCTTGACTCATGCTTCTCCCAGTCAAGCTGAACTGTATAGATGTGCTGCAAGAATATGCATGGTCATCTCCTTTCAGGAATATGATGTGGTGTACATGTTAGACACAAAGTGTACATTTGTCTGAGGATTGTTCCTTTTTTGTTATAACTACTGTTGACATGTTACCTTCCTAGGAAGCTGACCAATATTTTATATCTCTGGAGAAGCTCATAATGTGATCGGCAAGATGTCAGAAATTATTAAGCCAAATAGTGTCCTAACCCCAGGGGGAAAATATGCTTCAGAAACAATAAAGCTTACTTGCGACTATGTTGGAATATTTTGGGAGCAACAAATTGGCACAGGTAGAGTTGCTTCAGGATATTTTCACCCTCACAAGTTTTTCATTGCAGTCTTTTTGTTCTTATTAAAATTATTTAGTTTCACAGAAAAGATGGTGGAAATAATAAAATAAAGGCACTAAAAGAAGCCAAATCTTTCAAATTTAGGCCATCCTTTTCATATACAGACTATAGAGATTAATCTTTGCCTTGGAAGACTGGACAACTGATCAGAACAGTCTTTCTTTCTTCACCCCCGAGATACCCTGGGGACTTCAAGAAAGGCACTCCTGGCTGACCATAGGGGTTGATCCAGAGCGCAGGGAGTGAGGTGGTCCCGCAGGTAGCTAGAACCTAGGCCATATAGGTAAGTACCAAAACCTTAAATCGGGCCTGGAAGACTATAGGCAGCCAGTGCCGAGAATGGAGCATTGATGTAATGTGCTCCTGGCAGCTCATCCCTGTGAGGAGACGGGCCACCGCATTCTGTACCTGCTGCAATCTCCGAACCGTCACCCTGGGTAGCTCCACATAGAGTGCATTACAATAGTCTAGTTTTCAGTTGATGAAAGCATGGATGATAGTGGGCAGGTTGGAGTCGGAGACATACGGCCAAAGCCACCACACCAGATGTAACTGGTGAAATGCACTTCTCACCACAGCCCCCACATAGACATCCAGATGGAGCTAGGAATTGAGGAGCACTCCCAGACTACGAATGTGGGGACCAGTGGGGGGGGGGGCGAACCCCATCAATGATGGGGAATGCCAACCCCACAGCCTTCCCCACTAGCATCACCTCTGTCTTGTCAGGATTCAGCTTCAGTTGTCTCACTGTCATCCAGTCCCTCACAGCCACCAGACATCGAGTAAGCACCGAGACTGCTGGTTCTGGTTCAGATGAAAAAGAGAGGTAGAGTTGGGTGTCATCAAATATTGATGACACCAAACACCAAACCGTCTCACGACCTTGCCCAGCGGCTGCATATACATGTTAAACAGGAGAGGGGACAGAATAGAACCTTACGGGACTCCACACGAGAAGTCCCGGGACAACGAAGAACAATCCCCGAGCACCACTCGCTGAGTTCTCCCATTCAGAAAGGAGCAGAACTATTCAAGAACAATCCCACCCACCCCACTGGACGGGGCATCACAGATGCTATGAGGGTAGCAAAGAACTCCTCCTTTGCTGCCCGTACAGCCATGGCATAGGCTCATAAACTATCTCTATGTTACAATCTGTCGGCTTCGGTAAGCGAACAACACCACCGTTGCTTCAACCACCACCCTTGCCACGGATCCTCAGTGAACCAAGGAAGGCTGTGGTGCCAGTGCTTAGGGAGCGGACGCCTAGGATCTGTCCAGTCAATGGCATCAGTCAGCAAGATGTTCCAGAGAGCAACGAGGTCATTGAGCAATCGGTCATCAAGATCAGAGGGTAACTTTCCAGGAGCATTCCAGAACCTCTCCAGTTCCATCAGTCTCTGGGGTGAACCAACCAAACTGGTTTTGCACCTCTGCCGGAAGACAGGCCCATATGAGGTAATGATCCGTCCATGACAAGGGCACTGATGACACCTCCCCCACCAACGAATCCCCGCCTCAAGACCGATGCAGAAAATCCGGTCCAGGGTATGTCCCTCATCATGAGTTGGGCCGATGACTACTTGAGACAGGCTTGTGGTTGCCATGGCGGCCGTGAACTCATGCTCTGCTCCTCCAAGGCTGACATCGGCTTGAATATTGAAGTCCCCTAAGTCTAGTATCTTTGGGAACTACAATACCACCTCCGACACCACCTCTGCTAGAGCGTGTAGGGATGCTGTTGTACAGGTAGGTACATGGTATACTAGCAGCACTCCTAATTTGACCCTCGCCAAATCAATCACAAGATGGAGACCTTCAATGCCAGACATAAGATGCACCGGGTACCTCCTAATGGACCATGTGTCCCAAAAAACAGTGGCTACACACACACACGTGTCCCTCTGACCATGGCTGGTGCTGCACGGAGTACCCAGCTGGAACAAGGTCAGCCAGAATAGGCCCCGACTCGGTGTCCAGCCAGGTCTCTGTGATGCACATGATATCAACTGCATGGCCCAGGATCAATTCCTGGACAGTTGTTGACTTACTAACAACTGACCTCGCATTCAACAGCATCAGTTTCAGGCCAGGGCCCTCCTGTTCATGCACCACCTCACCGCCTGCTCAGGGAGCAGTGAGGGGAACAGGCACCAGGTGTCTGTCCCGTCTCCCAGATCGAACCCCCCAGCAAGGGGACCATAATTCCCCCACCTCACCACGACCCCAATGACTGCAGTTCCCCCAGCCAGCCCCCATCCCGGGTCTCTCCCCTCCTGGCTGCCCTGCCCAGATGACGAGGAAGACCCCAACCCCCTGCTCTCACAGGGCGGTATTCACAGAACCCTTTATTTATTTATTTTATTTAGCAAATTTATACCCCGCCCCCTCCTGCACCGCAGCTCGGGGCGGCTTCCAACAATCACAATAAAACATTTAAAATTCATTTTAAAATATTAAATATAAAATATACCATATAAAACATATAAAACAGGGCTAGAATAATAATAAATAAATGGGTGGGGGACTAAAATCATCCCTCCCCACCCTCCCTCCCAAAGGCCTGGGCAAACAGCCAGGTCTTACAGTTCCGCCGAAATGTTAAAAGGCTTGGGGCCAGGCGAGCTTCCTCCGGAAGGGAGTTCCACAG
>QEPC01001533.1:4042246-4121851 GCA_003113815.1 Sphenodon punctatus
CCGTGTAGGGCTTTATAGATCATCACTAGGACCTTGAACTTGGCCCGGCACACTATCGGCAGCCAGTGCAGAGCTCGGAGCACCGGTGTAATGTGCTCCCGGCAACCCATCCCCGTAAGAAGACGAGCCGCCGCATTCTGCACCAGCTGCAGCCGCCGAGCCAAGATTAACTGCTTGAGGACGAAGTGAGTGAGAAGCAGCTCCCACAAAGCTGCTTTTCTCAGGGCAGCTCTCTTTCCATAGGTCCAGCTGTACAGAGGTTCCCTGAAAGAGACTCTGCAGTCTTTCCCCATAGACGTCTCCGTTTGCAACTACTGTAACAGGGCATGGTTTGTCCAGGGTAAGTTCTTGCAGAATTTGGCCCCGATGATTGTGTTCCACAGGGAATTAGATCACAGTCTCAGCATTAGTCCCATGCCCATCACCACATGCTTCAAAGAAGCACAGTTTAGTTACAGATACACAATCTCCACTGGTAGCATAATCCCATATAACAGACTTCCTACCTAACACCAGGAAGCAGCTCTCCAGCAACCTGTACCATGTCTAGTCCCAGCTCTGCGAGGCAACTGCCTCTGGTGGGCTACTCACAGTCTTCTGGCCTGCAGTCAGGCCTTAGCACAACCCCAGTCCATGGACCTGTTCAGGCAGCCCAGCACCAATGCTCAGTTATTCTCTGGCTCTCCTGGCTGCTCTCATTTATCCCTTAGGCTACTCACCAGCCTAGTAGCGTCAGGACCATAGAGAAGGTTCCTGCAGAGCTCCTACTTAGTCTGCAGCCAGACCCAGACTGGCTTTGCTCTGGGTTCTGTCTATCTTTATATCAGTAGGCGGGGCTAGCCCTCAAGCCCCTGGCTCTTAAAAGTCTAGCATCTCACCACCCTCTACTCTGCTCCATTTAAGCTGTATTCTTCTCCCTGTGCTGGCTTCTGTCACACCCACACAGTCTTTACAGCTCAGGTGCCATCCTTCACTTTAATTAGCGCCTGCAGCCTTGCTAACTCAGTCCCCAAGGGGAACAGCTCAGACTGCACTCTGCCAGATTTGCCAAACTCAAAACACTTCTGCCCAAACTCTGCTTTACTGCTCCAAAAGTGCAACACTTTCTTTTGCCTCTCCCCGTCTGTTTAACAAAAGACTAGGTAGTCCATTGTCGTCAACCCAACCTGAAACAGGGAGGGAGGGCGGGGCAACATTTCAGCTTCACAGGTTGGACATAATAATCCGCTGGTTTAATCTTTGGGTACTTGCCTACGTTACCATGCCGGGGAAAACTAACGAGAAGCAAACCCCTGGAGGTGAAAGTAATGTGGGCACGTGGTTAAAAGCATAATTTGGCGCATGGTTAAATAGGTTGTTTTGCACACGTCCTATTGTTTCAATCACGAAAGGCATGTTTGAATTTTGCGCCATGCCTTTTGTGATTGAGAACAACAGAAGATGCATTAAATGATGCTTTTAACCATGCTCCCACATTCAAAACCTCACGTTACTTTCCCCGCAGGGAGTTTGCTTCTTGTTAGTTTTCCCGGCACAGTAATGTGGGCAAGCAGCCACTGTGTCTTCAACTGATAAATTTAGAAAGGGGTGATGTGCATAACACCCTTTCCACAAGGTAATGTACATCCTGAAATTATAGTTTCAGTAGCAGAGTGGTCCAGAAGCTGCTTGACATGGACCCTAGCCACTTAGTGCCAGCATAAATTGCATATTATCACTAAATTCTAGCAACAGTATGTCTTGAATCATGCTGTAAGTCTATGATATTACCAACCCCAAGCATCCAACATTATAGTCTTTTTAAAAATAAATAAACAAATGAATAAATAAATAAAAATCATTATATGATTTCCAGCAACCATAAATTTAGAAACTTTATTTATTTTTTATTTTATTTTATTAAAAAATCTTGATACCCCACCCCTCCTGACACAGCAGCTCAAGGTGACTTACAATAGACATAAAAACATATAAAACAACGTATGACAAGGAGGATTAAAAAATCCCNTTCCCCTGCCAAATGCCTGGCGGAATAGCCAGGTCTTACAGCCGTGGTGTGGCCACCAAAAACGCCCTCTCCATGGTGCCCCTCCCCCCAGAAAACACAGGGGACCTTGAGGAGGGCACCCCTGGATGACTGCAAGGGCCGATCAAGGGGTGAGGCGGTCCCACAGATAGGTAGGGCCTAGACCGTTTAGGGCTTTATAGGCAAGTACCAACACCTTGAATAGAGCCTGGAACTACAGGCAGCCAGTGCATAGATTGGAGAACCGGTGTAATATGCTCCCAGCGGCCGGTTCCCATAAGGAGACGGGCCGCCACATTCTGCACCAGCTGCAGTCTCCAAACAGTCACCATGGGTAGCCCCATGGAGAGTGTGTTACAATAGTCCAGCCTAGAGGTGATGAAAGCATGGATGACAGTGGCCAGGTCAAAGTCCGAAACATACAGCCGAAGCTGACGCACCAGATGTAATTGGCGAAAGACACCCCTTGCCACAGCCTCCACCTGAACACCCAAGCAGAGTTGCGACGCAAGGAGCATCCCCCAGACTTTGCACCTGGGAGACCAGTGGAGGATATACCCCCCCATCAATGGTGGGGGCCGTCATCTCCACAGCCTTACCCACCAGCATCACCTCTATCTTGTCAGTATTCAGCCTCAGCCTATTTAAGGAAAGCTGAGATACTTCTCTAATGACACGATTAAAAGAGTTGAAACTTTAAGAAAAATTCAAAATATTGCCATATTTATTATAAAATAATGAAGGCTTGCAATACATACTGAGGCAGAAAGGGGCTAGTGGATATTAGGAGTCATTTAGTCCAGTGGAATTGTTGGGAGACTTCCTTGTCATTGAAAAACTGCAGAAGGTCAAACACTTCAAGGTCCCCAAACTGTGACAGACCCCAAGTGGAATTATATACAAATTTCAAAATGACATTACATGGGCAAAGGTTGGAAATTGATGGACTTTATTCTAAAGATGTCTGCGTTAAAAATAAAAGCAAAATGAATTATTTTATATAGCAAGCTATGCAGTGGAGGTAGTAAGAGCCTTTTTCAGCATCACCCTATTGTTACTGTGGAAATATAATAATAGAAACTGTTTATTTGTGCTCTTTAGACCTCCAAATTGACTTCATGGTGGTAGACCTTCTTGATGAGGTGTTGTATGGGTTCCAATAAATTAAAAATGCAACTTCAAAGCTATTTTTGTGACCTGTGTCTGAAAGCCGTTCTTCAGCATTTGTTGGCTACATTGGTTTCCAAATAAGTCTGGTCAGTTTTAAGATTGCTTTATTGGTTTTTAATGTGTTATAAGGACAAAATCCATTTTACTTTACTTGACTTATTACTCCATTTGTTCCTGGCCATGTATTGTGATGTGCTGATGCTGACCATTTTAGTTGTTTCATATTTTCCTCTCAAGAGTTATGCCTACAGAGCATTTTAGCCTATATGCATCCTGGCCATAGAGCTCAGTCACTTGTCTGAAGTTCAGCATGCTGAAACAATTGAATCTTTTAAATCAAATGTGGGACCTTATTTTTTTGCTTAGCTTTTCATTGTTGATGAGGATTTCCTTTAAGGATTCTTTTACTGGTAAGTTGTTGCTGGATAGTCAGGGTCACTTCTCCCAGTTTGCCTTAAAAACACACACACAGGCACAAGAAATTTTGACATAAAGTGTTATAAGCAATCTTTTTCAATAATCTCACACATTTATCTTTAGTCTTGTTACTTCAAATTTTGGTAGGTTACTGAGAGCACACGTTTTTTAAGGAAACAAGGTGTTTTTCTTTCTTACTTTTTCAGCCTTTTGTTTTTCAATTTCCTTAATTCTGCCCCAGAAATCTAGGATTACAAGCAGGGATTAGGAGACAAGGGAGGTTAGCAGCTGAATGGGAAGATTAATTCAGCCAGCAAACCCTACTGCTGCCCTGGGTCCTCTAGCTAGCACAGTGTTGTGATGATGCAAAAGGGGGAGTACCCTTGTTTGCACAGCAAACAAATAACATGGAACGATGTATTAAAAAGATTGCAGATGTATGGAATAGTATACATTGCATTGGAAAATGGAGTGTTTGACACATCTGTTGAATTATAAGAATGCAGAGTGGCAGTAAAGAATCAAAGTTGTTACCCAGGTTATTCAACGTGACTCTACCATCTTCGTCCACATTCTCAAATTGAATCCACATACTTCAGAGTAGAACTATTGAAATCAGCAAAACTGTTGCTGAAATTGCTTTCACGATTGCAATCCTGTATCTTTGTTCTTGTTGCTGGGAGAGATTATTTATTAAAACATTTGATATCCTGTCCTTCCTGCCAAAAGCAGCTTGGGACAGCTGTCAATATATAAAAATACACAAACACAAAACATCTAAAAAGGGGGAAGAGGAAAAAAGGGGGGGAACATCCCCCCCCGGGAAAAGAGGGGGAAGAAATACCCCACCCTTACCACCCCCATAAAAATAAAAACCCACCCTCACCCATCTCCCTTGCCAAAGGCCTGGCGGAACAGCCAGGTTTCTTCCAATGAAAAGAGGAGACGTCCGGGGCCACCCAGGCCTCTGCTGAGAGGGAGTTCCACAGCCTTGGCACAGCCACTGAGAACGCCCTCTCCGTAGTTCCCCCCAGGATACCCAGGGGACTTCAAGAAGGGTGCTCCCGGTCGACCTCGGGCCAATGCGGAGCATGGGGAGTGAGGCGATCCCACAGATATATGGGGCCCAAGCCATATAGGGCTTTATATGTAAGAACCAACAAATTGAATCAGACCCAGAAGACTATAGGCAGCCAGCGCAGAGAATGGAACACTGGTGTAATATGCTCCCAGCGGCCTGTTCCCATAAGGAGACAGGCCGCCGCATTCTGCACCAGCTGCAGTCTCCAAACCGTCACCATGGACAGCCCCACGTAGAGCACGTTATAATAGTACAGTCTTGAGGTGATGAAAGTGTGGATGATAGTGGCCAGGTCGAAGTCTGAGATCTATGGCCGAAGCCGTCGCACCAGGTCTAGTTGGTGGAATGCGCTCCTCGCCACAGCTCCAACCTGGGCATCTAGACGAAGCTGCGCATCAAGGAGCACTCCCAGGCTCCAAACTTGGGGAATCAGTGGGGGAGGGCAAACCTTGTCAATGATGGGGGACGCCACACCCGCTGCCTTCCCCACTAGCATCGCCACCATCTTGTTGGGATTAAACTTCAGTCAGTTCGCCCTTGTCCAGTCCCCCATAGCTGTCGGACATCGTGTAAACACAGAGACTGCAGGGTCTGGGTCGGATGAAAAAGAGAGAGAGAGTTGATTGTCATCAGCATATTGATTAAGGGTCAGAAAGCAACCATAAATTAAGTTGAACTTTTTTTTTGTGAGTAATTGATTTATATGTTGTTGTTGTTAAGCATTTATATAGCACCAGCAATATATCTGGCACTTTACAATTGTAAGAAAGAGACACGGTCCCTGCCCCAGCAGGCTTACAATCTAAGAGAGACAAGTGTGGGGAGAGACAAAGGGTGGGGGAAACAGAGGAAGAGACAAGGATACATACATGAACTTGTGAGGTCTCAGGTGCTCGTGCTTGGCTTAGTTACAAAGGTGTCGTTACTCATTTAATGTTACATAAGATACGATGATTCAAGATAAGCCAGTAAGGGGGCGAGGGGAGCCAGGGAAAGCTTGATGGAAGAGGTGGGTTTTGAGGAGGGATTTGGAGGGAGGAAGCTGAGTGAATGTGTTGAGAGGCATGAGTTGCCATGCCATGGAGGAAGCTGTACAAGAAAGAATGGTGGTTCTTCAGTTGGTAGGTGTTGATACCCATAAGTGCACATTACTTTTTCTTTGCAATTTACAGTTTTGCTTTTTAAATACATACTATCAGCAGCTGATCAATACGTATAGGGCGGCTCCTTTGGATACTTTAATTTTCCTTTGCTGCTTTCAACCTGGTCTAATCGTACATAAGGGTCAATAAAATATCCCACCCACCTCTACCCTTCAGTATTCAGATAATATCCGTGTCTAGTGTGTTCTTTTCTCCCCATAATTAAATTGATGCTTTCAAAGAATTGTCAGTCTATCGTACCACGTAAACTGTACCTAGAGAAAAGGTTCGGCAGATTAAGAGGCATTGTTTTTATAGTGTGCAAGAATTAGAAGTTTGGTTTATTGGCCTCGTGGCAGCATTCCATCTGTTCAGGTTATTTTGCATGAAAGTAAACAGCCTCTTTGGACCTCATGTTCATTATTTGAATCATCAACAAATACAGCAGATGCTTTCTAGGACTAATCCTAGTGGAGCTGTACCTTTAACTGCCCTGTTTTTATAGCTTTGGGGGCTTAAGAGCTCCTCAATTCAAAATCTACTCCCTTCTGTACCTTGGTGTTCATTGTGTGCTACACTGCTCTTCGGAGACTTCTCAGCCAGACCTAAGAAGCTGTTTCCAATTCACGGTGGTCATGTACGTTTAATCATCTGCTGTTGTGAAGGGGGTCCATACTGCATAAAAAGATAATAGAAATACTCAAGTGTATTGAAACTGAAATACTTGGGAGGGAGTCCTGGATTCCCATCTAGCTTTAGCAGTACTTTATGCTGATATGCATTTTCCAAAGTAGAATTTGCAATAATTCAGTGGTACATTATCATATGCTGTTTCATGTAATTCTATTACTTGGAGAGAAGCTTTAGAAATGAGCTGTTTGGAAAGGGGCCTTTGTATGTAAATCAAGTATTTCATTGCTGTCTCTTGTATGATCAGCTAATATTGGAGAGAAGTAGTAATATTTTTTTGTACTATGTTGAAAGTATGCTGAAATTACACTAGATGGGGGGAATTCTATGAATTCTAAATATATGCCTTTAAAAATGTATATCTTTCAGTTACTTTCAGTAACAACTTTTTGTGGGATTTAATGTCCGAGATAGTGGGATTTGGAGTTGGTGCTAAGATGTTTTCTTGCTCCCTCTGCTGGTTCTGCGAGAACAGCTTTAATAAGTACAATTACTAAAACTGTCTTGTCATATTAGATTATGTAATTCATGTTAAAAATACATAAGCAGCATGCAGGTCATTTTCAGCTTCATCCTATACAGACAGGGAAACTGAATGTTTGCAACCTGGAAAAGATCATTAGTTGCAAGGAAACAAGAAGTTTCTTTTAGACTACTGTATGTGTTGTGACATACAGTAGACATGACCTAGTGAATAGGGAGACTGTGGCCACTTTCAGACCTGTTCTCTGCCCTGCCCTCCATGCAGCTTTTGGCTGCAGGAGGGAATGTGCAAGCCAGGATATGTGTGTGGTTCGGCCGGTCTGAAAGCCCCCTGCGAGGCGTTGCCTGTAAACACACACAGAGATACAGAGCAGGATTTGGGCCGGGAAAGCCGCCGCAGGGGGGTGGGCTTTCAGACTGGCCAAACCCCACACACATCCTGGCTTGCGCATTCCCTCCCACAGCCAAAATATGCATGGGGGGCAGGTCTGAAAGTGGCCTGTGGCTGAAGTCTTTCAGACTTTTTGCAAAAGAATTTGCAAAATTTGCAAATTTTACCCCATTATGTCTTCCTATAATCTGTTATCACAAAAAAATCTCTGCCTTCTCTCCCAAGTATTTCAGTTTAAATACACTTGAGTATTTCTGTTATCTTTTTATGTAGTATGGACCCCCTTCAACAACAGGAGATGATTAAAGTTCCCTTTCAGCCTTACAGTATCATGACTTTATGAAAAGCAAAGTACAGGATGGTGATATGACTGTAGCTGCAGATTTCCTTTCAGCTTTACTAAATGACCTCTGAGCTCCCTTCCAAGTCTATGATTCTGTGACTTGCCAAAGATCTCACGGCATGTCAGTGTTGGAGCCAGAAATCAAGCCATGATCCTCAAACATCTTACTTGGAATAGTCTCATTCTCCCACACTATCATCCTGTATTGAGGCAGGATAAATTTTACCTAACCCTTCCTTGGCAGATGTCTATCCAGCCTATTTTAAACCTAATAATGTGGATTCCATTATCTATCTTGTTAACTTGATTTAATGCCCAACCACTTTGGAGTCCATGTTTTCCCTAGCATTTAGCTTAAAGTTCCCTTTCTGCAACTTCCTTTCTTCCACAGCACCATGTGGTGGTCTTCAGTTTAGACAGTACTTTGTGCTTCCTAAAGATGGAAAGGGTTCTCCGAGGGGCCCCCTAGACTGCCTCATATAGGCACACCTTTGTATAAACTTTGGGGTCTCGTCACAGGCCTTAGGGCTGCAACTGCTGTTTCTAGAGCAATGTAATTTTTATTGGGTGAAGGATCTAAGGGTGAAGGCAGAGATTGCCCCTTCCAAAGAGTTCATAAAATGGTCTGAAAAGGGCCTCAGTGGTGGCCTCACTTGCTGAAGACTCCACCCTGAATGCCCTGCAGTTTTCAGCTACAGCAATGACAACATGTATGGTGGCTAGAGGAAGTGTTTGCTTCCATCCTTGGAAGGCAGATCACCAGACCAAGGTGGTCTTGTTGCCTCTTCCTCGCACAGAACTTCCTTTTGGCCAACCAGACACCCCCCGCATAATGTGTATTTTCAAGCACCTAAACCAGGGGTGAGGAACCTCAGGCACGTGGACCAAATGCGGCCTTCAGCAAGTTTTTATGTGGCGCCTTTCCATTGCCTAGATCTGACCCCTGGATCCAGTCTTACCCCCCAAGCACTGAAAAACTGAGCTCAGACTAATGGAGCAGAGAGGAGGGGTTGCACACAAGGGTAGGGGACAGATCCACAGCACAGGTCCATGATCTGGGACCGCCAGATTTTCTTGAATACACCCATTAAGCACTCCCGCCCCCAATATCAGAGCTCAGACTAGTTTTCAATCTAGCCCCCAGGACAGAAAAGGTTCCCCACCCCTGATCTAAACCAAAATGGCAGAGGGGAGGTAAGCCCTTTGGCAAGGAGGAAAGTATCCCCAGAGATCATACTATCTCCAGGCCTCTTCCTGACTGCCAGATTCCGCTCCACAACTGCTAGCGTCTAGGAGGAAAGCTATAACTGTTTGCTCAGTCTTCACAAAAAGGGACACTGTGTCCATCTTAGCAAAAGTTGTGTGAATAAAGAGGGAGAAAGTTTGCAGACCAGGATAGGTAAAGAGGTTATCGGAGAACGTCTCACTACTTTGAATAAATTCAAGTCTGGGAAGATACCAGAACAGATTATAAAACAGTCCGTTTGGAAGCACATTGATGAAAATGCAGTGATTACTCGTAGCCAACATGGATGCCAGACTAACCTTATCTCCTCCTTTGATAGTGGAACAAGTTGAGTGGATGAGGAGAATGCTGTGGGCATAATATATGTTGATTTCAGCAAAGTATTTGACAGTTGCACACAGCATCCTCATTGACAAGCTGGTACAGTTTGGGTTGGAAGACACTACAAGGTGGATTTACAGTTGACTGAAGAATATATTCAGAATGATCAGAATGGTTCACCTACAAACTGAGTTCCACAAGGCTCTGTTTTGGGTCTGGTGCTGTTCAACCTCTTTATTAATGACCTAGATGAAGGATTGGAAGGAATACTTATCAAGGCTTCAGTTGATGGAAGGTTGGGAGAAGAAACTAATACCTTGAAGGATAGGTAGAATTCAAAATAATCTTGATAAGTTGGAAAACTGGGCTGAAATCAACGAAATGAAATATGCAGAATCCTTCCATTTGGATTGTCTTCCTCACTGAAGGTGTTCACCAAGATCTTAATGGCCCAGACAGTGAGGCGGACAGAGTGGGAAGTCCATTACTACTTGTACCTCATTGACATTTTCACAGTCCTACAACCAGAGTGTCCAGGACAAACTTCAGTGCCTGTAGGTCACAGTTTTGTGATCAATTGAAAGAAAAGCTACTTTACCCTTGCTCAGAGGATATCCTTTTT
This sequence comes from Sphenodon punctatus, assembly GCA_003113815.1. NCBI lineage: Eukaryota > Metazoa > Chordata > Lepidosauria > Sphenodontia > Sphenodontidae > Sphenodon > Sphenodon punctatus. The sequence goes on from QEPC01001533.1 coordinate 4,052,179, forward strand.
GAGAGTTCTTTTGGACCCCCAGAAGTTTGAGATTTTTATATCCAATGAGTGCAAGCTCAAGACCAGGAACCTGCTCCAACAGGTGCAGAGGGAGCAGTTGTAGGCTCCATGGTCTCCTGCATAGAAACACTCTTCTATGCAAGTCCCCAACAGGCCTTCCTTGTGAGGTATGGGAAGGAAACAGTGGAACAAGCCAAGATCCATCTGATTATACCACAGGTGATCAAGGATTCAATAGCAGTCTCCCTATCAAGGAACTGTAAAGAACTTTGATCATCGTGGACATGAGCCTGTTAAGCTAGCGAGTCAACTGCAACCAATTTATGACACTAAGCCTGTGAGGCAAGGATGAAAGAAAAAGCAAACTAATTCGAACAAAGAACCATCTACCTAGTGTGTTCTTGTAGTTTTCCACTTATGTCAGGAGGATGTCTGGTCCACACTGACAGCACCGTGGTCATGGTCTATATAAATAGTATTAGGCAGGGTGTTCCGAAGTCCCAAACCCGGCCCCTGAAAGCCATTCCTCTGATCATGTGTAAAGAGCAGACTTTTAGCTAGCTGTGCAGTACACATCAAAGGGAACTCCAACCAGACTGGCTCAGCTGAAAGGAGTTATAGACCCACAGGTGAGGACTCCCTTTGCTGGACTTGCTCACATCTTCAGTGAACACAACGAAGTATCCACGTGTATATCCAGGCACAAAGAGCCAGAGGTCATTCATGGCAAAGGAGGCTTCTCGATGCCTTCCTCCCTCTACCCTCATTGACACTGATTATCCCCTATGTAATCAGGCTCCTAACTGGCCCAAACATCCCTGGTTCTCTGACTTCTTTAACTTGCTAATTGCCAGCCTCCTTCAGACTGCATTTCACAGCTTAGAAGGAGTTGTCTTCACCATGTTACAGAGAGACTGCATTTCACAGCTTAGAAGCTGAACAGTCAGATTAATTTTTATGGGTTAGACAGAGGGGACGGGGGTGTCCTGTCAACTTTTAGCCACTAGAAGGAGCTCTACAAATAGGATCTATAACATGTCCTGGGCCAGTTTTGTGGTGCTGTTGTTAAGTCAACAAGGACCCAAATTCAGCAGATGTTTTAGAGGTATTAGACTTCTTTCGGGATGGTTTGGAGAAGGACTCCAAAACAAAGACAGAAGACGTGTCCGTGCTTGCTAGTGTGATATTCTGCCAGAGTCTGGAGCTACACCCTCATGTTAGGAGATTTCTCAGAGTGGCTAATCTGCTTAGTCCGCTGATTCAACATAGATTCCTGAATTGGAGGCTCAATGTAGTTCCCAAGGTGCTAAAAGGCCCTCCCTTTGAACCTCATCAACTTGAGATTGGAGTCCTCAAAGGCCCTTTTTACACAGACCTCTCCCACTTATGAACACGCAGAAATCTGTGTGTTCATGAGTGGGAGAGACCCGTGTGAAGGAAACAGCGCGGATGCACGTGGTGAGTGGGGTTGCGTGTGCACTCCTGCCTGACACGCATCACTACTCACCACCCCACTCATCCCCACGCACAGAGCAACTGGGGGAAATGAAAGTTGCTTTGTGTGTGGGAATGAGTAGGGGGTGAGCGGGGATGTGTGTGGTCATATGCACGTCCCGCCCACCCACCACATGTGCACCGGCGCACCCATGCGCGCGCACACACACCCGGCAGCGCCGTATTAAAATGGCCAAAGAATACTTATTTAGGTTAGTGAATTTAAGGTGGACTCTTCCATCTTCATAGCAAAAACAGTATTTAATGCCATTAGCTAAATGGCTGAGGGGATGTATTCCTGTCCCCAGAAGTGTTGCTGAGGGGATATATCATGCATTTATCCCCATCTCTCCCCATGTTTCCCATCTCCCTTGTCTCCTCTTCCTTATCTTTTCTAGATTGTAAGCTCCTTAGGGTAGGGATTTAACTCTAATTATGATTGTAGAGCACCAGGTACATTGCTGACAATATATAAGTAATAATAAATAAATTAATAATTACAGAAGCCTATTGGTCTCCAGCTTCCCAAGGGAATTAACCACTCAATCCCTGAGGAGGGCAGCCACAAATACAGTTCTTTTGCAGAGAGCCTCTGTTGAAGAGATCAGTAGAGTCATGGCTTGGTCCTTGTTTATTTACTAGACATTATCCAATTCATACTCTGGCCTTCGCCATGATGGCCTTTGGCCACGGTGTGCTGCAGAGCATGCTTCAGACATAGGTGGGAGTATCAGCCAGTGGGATTGTTGGTCTGGAATCAACTCTTCCTATTCTCGAGGATACTGCTTGGGCAAATGCCACTGCCAGACTATCCATCTCCTACAGAGTGAGAGGAAAATTTGAAATCTTACCTATGAATTTCCTTTCTTTCTCTGTTGGAGGCAAACAGTCTGTCCCACCCTGTGTGGATTCCATTCCTACTGGTTTTAGGGTCAGTGCAGGTTTGGCTTCTTCCCTTCATGATGTTTTCTTCTTTCACATTCTGGAATTATGAAGAAAGAAGTTATTTCTAGATTTGTTAAAGTGTTCTTGTTAGCATATTTCACCTTGATAGTGTCTGTGCTTTGGACGTTCTTGTCTGGGAACTTCTACCTCGGGCTGGCCCCTCCCAGGACAAAAATTCTGCATATTGTCCTGAGGGGAGGGGCATAGCCCATTACCAGACTGTCCACCTCATACAAAACGAGGAAGGAAATTTACTGATAAATTTCCAAATTTTTCTTTTACTTTTTATTTCAGGCCCAGTGAAGGTCATTCCTACAGTAAAACCAGCTCTTGAAATTGCCACCACTTGAAATTCCCAGGCTTCCTTTGCTGGAGCAATGTAAAATACAACCCAGTATCAGTCAAACCAGAAATGTTTAATTTGGTTTCTGTTGCTTTTCTAGACAACCTCTGGAGAAGATGTACGAGATTTCACCAAAGTGCTGAAGAACAAGTTCCGGTCAAAGAAATATTTTTCTAAACACCCACGCCTTGGCTACCTACCCGTGCAAACAGTTCTTGAAGGCGATAATTTGGAGACGTAAGTTTGATAAACTCTATTATGCAGAACTCCTGTCTCTTCAACCAGAACAAACACGCATAAGACTCAGGCCGCTTTTAGACGAGCGCGGTGCGCTCGCGCATGGTTTCCGAAATCCCACGAGATGGGATCAGACGAGACGCTGCCGCGAGTCACACAACCAGGAGGGGGACGCGCATTCTTTTCAAGCCATGAATGACCTACCTCGATCAGACTCCCGGTCAGTTCGCAGCTTGAAAAGAATGCGCGTCCCCCTCCCATGTGCGTGACTCGCGGCAGCGTCTCGTCTGATCCCGGCTCGCGGGATTTTGGAAACCACGCGTGAGCGCACCACGCGCTCGTCTAAAAGCGGCCTCAGTCTGCGTGCTGAGTTGGGATTGACATGCCACAGGAGCTCTCTTTTTGTGTAGGGGCAGCCACAATAGCAGTTCATGAAAAGATCCCAGTGAAGGGGCAAACTCTGCCCTGCTGCAGTTCAGCCCTGCTGTGGGCCAAATCTAGCCTATTTATTTATTCCCATAAACTCAAAGTGGGTGACAACATACTAGAAATGCATACAGGGCTGGTCTTACAGCGAGGCAGTTCGGGGAGGCTGCCCCCAGGCCACACTCCTGGGGGGGCCCCGCGTTTGGGACCCCCAGCTCCCGGCCACTGGCAGTCTCAGCCAGGGAGTGAGAGGCAGAAGACCCGCCTCTCCATCCCCTGGCCGAGACTGACAGGCAGCGGAGGAGGCCAGGGAGGGAGGGAGAGGCAGAGGCCCTGCTGCTCCGTCACTTCCTGGTAACCTCCGGTGGCAGCGGGTGCGGCAGCAGATTAAATCTACTGCTGCGGTGCCCAAGCCAGCGAGCAGACACAGCGTGGGGCCCAGGCCAGCAGCGGATGGAGTAAGTATCCCCCAAAATGGCTGGGCTTGGGGATGGGCGGAGGGGAGTGCCCCCTCCGCCCATCCCCAAACCCAAGCCCGGGTAACACCCCCAGACCAAGCCAGGGAACGTCTCTAGGCCACACACACACACTCCTACCAATCCACCCACCAAATACCAGACCAAATAAAGAGGTTTTATGTTGCCTCTGGAAAATGTTCAGGTCCAGGCTTTGTCAAACCTCCAGGGGAAGAGAATTCCAAAGACATGAAGCCTCCACTGAGAATGCAGTGACCTTTTACATGACCTTGCAGTACAGATTTGGTGCACTTGACAGTACTTGGAAGAGGGTGCATCTGGCTGACCTCGCTGCACAATGGAGCAGGGGAGGAGGCAAATACAGAGAGACCCATGCCATTTAAGGATTTATAGAGGCACCTTGAGTTGTACCCAGAAAACTATTGGAAGCCACTGCAGACTCTGAAGCACAGGCTACCAATCAGGAGGCAGGCTGTTCTGCACCAGCTGCAGCTTCTGAACAGCCATCACAGGTAACTCCATGTAGAGCACGTTATAATACTCTAACTTCGGGGTGATGAGTGCATGGATGATGGCAGGTCTGACTCTGAAATAAAGGGCTACAGCTTTGTCACTGGATGGAGTTGGTGGAAAATACTCCTGGGCTACTGCCACACCTTAAATCTTAGGTGCAGACGTGGATTCGGGAGAACCCCAAGACTACGATCTTTAATCAAGGGAGGCTGGATCCCATCAGTGACAGGAGACCCTATGCCCCCAGGTCACAGGGCCCAGCCAATCATCTCTTGAGTCTTTTCTGGATTCAGTTTCAATTGGCACATATGCATGTAGTCTCCAATGGCACTTTCTGCTATGTTCCCACTTCCCTAACTGCAACTTCTCAGCTTCAAGAATGTATCCCTGTGTCTCCTTTTGTGCCCCTCCCCTTGTCTACCCTCTCCATGTTAATTCTAGATTGTAAGCACCCAAGGACAAGAACCTGTCTCTAATTATGTCTGTTTAGTGGGAGGCACATTGCTTGTACTATATAAACAATTTAATTGTAGTAATAAGCACCAAGACTACAGGTCCTGTGTCATGACAAAGAGAGAGCTGGGTACCAAACTAGCATGCTGATGACATCGCACCCCAGATCTATGCACAGTCTCACCGAGAAGCCTTAGATATGCATTGAACACAGGAGGGGAGTTTAGATGCACCCTGTGAAACTCCAATGGGAAAATCCTGAGAAGCAACTTCCCATCATCCTGTGCATCCTCCCCAACAGGGGCAAACAGAAGAGTTCTTCCTGTCTATTTCCAGGAATAGATCATCAACTAGGGTCGCAACTGATTGTCCGCATCCCACCAAGCACAGCCTCTGCACCAGTGAGTGACACCAATTGAAACCAGTCAAACAAGCCGAAGACCCAGAACTCTGACTCTGCAGTCAAACTATCCATTTCCACACAGCTGTGAATACAGCTGATTCTGTCTGCAAAGTAGCTGACAAACTTATCACAGTGAGCAATAGGTGATTCTGCCTCGGGGTGGAGACAGCTCAGATTCACCAGGTTATTCTCCACTCAGAATAGCTCTGCTGGACAGCACTTTGCAGACTCTGGGTGTTTTTAAACAAGCGCCGCAGGAGGGGGGTCCATGGTCAGTGTGTGGGTTGGCAGAGGGGTGCTCATGCATGGGAAGTGTGTGGGGAGGGCTTCACACGGGCAGCTCCCAGCATGGCTGCTCCATTCACGGAGGTGGCCACAGAGGGCACTGCACATTTTTCAGGAGTGCTTCGTGCATAGCCATGGGTGGCCAGTGCGTGAATCATGGGAGCGTGCCTCCCCACCCCAGGCACAACTTCAAATCAGAGGTTGATCGCGTGGACAGTGGGGGGCCATGCATGGATGCATTTCATCTTTAAAACATCCTCTGTGGCAGCAGAAAAGAAGTCTTTCTTTGATGCTGTCAAAACCATGGCATAGTCCCTTGAGAAAGATCTGTGCTGTAATCGGTCAGCTTCAGCACAATTCAAGCACCACTAACGCTCTGAATACTTACCCTCACACTTCAGCTTAGTGTATTCCATGGAGACATGTGGTACCAAAGCAAGGGAAATGGATACATGGGTGCCACCATGATGCCTGCATGTCACCAAGCCACAATTTAACCAGACTGTCGACAGATTAGCCACCACGGTCAGTGGGAATATTTCCTAGAGAGTTCTGGAATCCTATTGGCTCCATTAGTTTCCAGGATCAGACCAATCTAACATGGCTGTCTTTTATTTGGCCCCTTTCCAATTCCTGGGTCTGACCTGTGGATCCTGTCCCTACCTACAAGCACTGAATTCAGGGGAAGGGAGCAGTGACAAGGTCATGCACTCAAAGATAGGGGATGGATCCATGAAACAGTTCTATGATCTGGACCATCCCATCCTGAACACGTCCCTGCCCCAACTCATAATTGGCCAGCAGAACTTGTACTAATTTTTAAAGTGGCCTCTGAAAAGGAAAAGATTTTCTATCCCTGGCCTAAGGTTCATTTATGCACAGGTCCGTCCTAAGAAAACTGACACCTCAGAACTAAGGGAGGTGTCAATATAACTTATCACATGTGTCGGTCAATGTAATTTGATTTACGTTGAAACATTCCCTTCCTTGGCAGAGAATTAGCTGTGCCTGCCTGCTATGTCGTAGGCAACATAAGGCTGACTCACATGGCTTTGGGAATTTCCCCTTCTTTGTGACTCTTTTCACAAACTACTATTGTGGCTGTCAGAGCACATCAAAGGCAGCTTTTCCACAGGCGTGTCTGGCTGCAAGTTTTGTGGATTACAACTATAACATTTTGGCAGTAAGACACTCAGTGCGACAATATTTTCTGCAAGCCCTAGTGTGTATAGTATGGATTTTTGCTTGCTTTCTGGAAAATATTGAACTTTTATTTTTAATAGAATTCAGTATATAAACACCATAGGGATTCTCCCCCCCTCCAATTCGTCTCAGAAAAGCAGCATTTTGCACTAGACGGCAATGGTCACTTGTAATATTAGTAGAATAAAATTAAGAATCATTGTGTGATCAAAATATTCCTTTAACTTTACTTCCTGGGGTTTTTGACTTTTATTTTTTACTTTTAATTCTTTCATAAATAGAAATCATACTTTATTATATTAAGGGTCTAGTAAAAGACCATTTATAAAACCTACAAACAATTAATAAATTTTAATATGTTATCAGCCTCTATACCGTCCAACAGGTTGTTTATAACCATGGCTGTAGCTTTTCCCTTTATAAACCATTTATCATTGGAACTTTTACAGTGTGACCATATAGGTTTATAAGCTCATTCTCATAGATATATTTAAAGAAACCTGAAGTTTTCAAGAAGCAGGAGAAATTAATCACAATAGACTGGCAATACATGGACTGAGATGAGTGCCATTTCTAGTTTGTGTGTGTGTTACACTACTTGCCGTTTTTTAAAAATGTGCTGATTTGTCTCCTGTCTTCCACATTGATACACTGCAGTTGCCACAGTGCAGTCTCCGTTGCTTCTGTTTTTCTGTGTCACAAGCATATTGCGAAAGCAATGCATCTGGGTGGTATGATGTTTAAACAGTTTGTGCTTTTTCTTGCTTAAATTGCATTAAAGTTCTTGTCCTGTGTTTTCCTTCTCTTTTTTTTTCTTGCAGTCCTATTACACTCATCAGTATGTGGCCAGAGCAATATGAGTGAGTATGCACAAAGCTTGTGTCTGAAAACTGAATACACTAAGGGCACAAGCCAGCTCCATACAAGTCAATGGGAGTTTAGCCATTGACTTCAGTGGGAGCTGGATTGCACCTTAATTGTTTTATTCATGTTGAATAGCTGCTGGCTTATTTGTATGACCTGCCACAAACAACCAAGAGCCCTAGTAGCCTATTTATTTATTTATTTATTCGGTTTTCTTTTATCCTGCAACCCTCCTGCTCACAGAGCAGCTCGGGGCAGCTCACACACACAGTAAACAATTCACAATTTAAAATTAATTAAAAATACTAAATATATACTAAAAATACACTAAAGGGGCAGCACCAATCTCCCCCCCCCCCCTCCCTTAACCCACTCCACCCTATCCCGTCTCCCAAAGGCCCAGCGAAACAGCCAGGTCTTACACTGGCTTCAGAAAGAGGGGAGGTCTGGGGCCAGGCGGGCCTCCATCGGGAGGGAATTCCATAGCCTGGGAGCAGCCACTGAGAATGCCACAATTGTCGCCACCCGGGAAACCTTGGGGACTTCAAGTCAGGTGTCTCCGGCCGACCACAGGGGCCGGAATACAACCCAGGGCCTCAGGCAGCCCCACAGGTAGGCAGGGCCCTGGCCATTTAGGACTTTATAGGTCATTACCAACACCTTGAATTGGGCCCGGAAGATAATAGGCAGCCAGTGTAGAGAATGGAGCACTGGTGTAATGTGCTCGTGACGACATATCCCCGTTAGTAGACGGGCTGCTGCATTCTGCACCAGCTGCAACCTCCGGACCGTCCCCAAGGATAGCCCCACGTAGAGTGTGTTACAGTAGTCTAATCTAGAGGTAATAAAGGTATGGATGATGGTGGCTAGATTGGAGTCCGAGACATATGGCCGCAGCCGTCACACTAAATGTAATTGGCGAAATGCTCCTCTCACCACCGCCTCCACTCCAGGCAGAGTTGTGAATCAAGGAGCACTCCCAGATTATGGACCTGAGTGGCCAAAGGGGGGCAAACCCCGTCAATAACAGGAGCTACCACCCCCTCAGCCCTACCCACCATCACCACCTCCGTCTTGTCAGTATTCAAGTTCAGACGGCTCCCCCACAGCTGCCAAGCACTGGGTGAACACCGAGACGTCTAGGTTTGCAGAAAAAGAGAGGTAAAACTGTGTATCATCGGCATACTGATGACAACGCACGTCGAACCTTCTCACGACCTCACCCAAATGCTGCATGTACACGGTCAACGGGGGGGAGGGGGCGGGGCAGAACTCTGTGGGATTCCACATGCTAGGTCCCGGGAGATTAAGTATACTCCCCAAGAACCACACACTGAGTTTTCCCAGCCAGGAATGAGCGGAACCATTCAAGAACAGTACCACCCACTCTGGTCCGGTCCCGCAGCCGGGCCACCAACATCTCGTGGTCTACGGTATCAGATGCTGCCGACTGTTCTAATAGAATTAAAAGAGATGATCTGCCCTGATCTAATTCACGGCGCAGGTTGCAAATCAAAGCCATAAGTGCAGTCTCCGTGCCGTACCCAGAACAAAAGCCAGACTGCGAAGGATCAAGAAAACTGACCTGATCCAGATGCCCCTGAAGCTGCCGAGCCACCACCCATTCAATAACCTTTCCTGTTCAGTTTGTCTTATTTTAAAACCCTTTCTATCATTCAATCAAACGAGAGAAAGTATTCTGAAAAATTTTTGTGATCATTTTTAATTTTTTTTTAGTCCTTCCCAGTCTCCTCAATTATTTCATGACGACACCCACTCCAGGATAGAACAGTATGCCACCAGGTAAGAAGCAGACTTCCTTCTTTTCTTCAGAACTTGAATATTTGGGTTTCTCCTACACAATGTTTATATTATGTTTTGTGCTAAGCATATGATATTTATTTTAAAGGGCACAACTAGTTCTTGTCACTTCTTAAATTAAATCTTCCCACACAGCAAGCTGGTATTACTCTGATTAACATTTTGATGATGCTGATAGACATAGATGCATCATAGCTATTATCATCAATGAGTTGGTGGAAAATTGATATTCATGACTTGCTATGGGATGTTCTTTGAAAGTTCCATCCTTCCCTTTGGCTACCCATCTCTTACCTTCTAATGTGCTTGATCTCCCTAAGTAGACCTCGCAGAAGAAAGGTTCATGCCTTTTCTTTTTAAAATAAGTTTGACTATTATTAATAATGGGTACAATCCTTTATTCGTCCAGGTGTGCAAGGGAGTTGCGTTATGCTAGTTATGCATCAAAGTGCCATGCTAGATTGAAGTGGGTGTCAATTCCCCATTCACAGCAAGAGTTGACATGCAGAATAAACAAGGTCAGTGGGCTGCTTCCTATAGCATGGGAGCATGGAATGCACCTCTGTAGTTGGGGGCATACTTACAAGTGGTCAGAACACACTTAAGTGCTGACTACACACAGGGGCTGTCCTCAGTTCTGGAATGTGATACTCAGGGTTCCTAGTATTTTCGTTGCAATGGAAAACCAGAGAAAACCAGAGATTTTGCCTTTTACCAGAGAAAAACAGAAATGTTGCCTTTTTCCAAAGAATTTAGCAGAAAATGGCAAAAACTGAGAGCTTTGGGAGGAGGGCACAACGAGCACTGGACAGTGAGGACGCAGAGTGGAGCTGAGGGGAAGCTACCTGAAGGTTTATGCTGTGGGGGGGGAGGTGCTTGGTATTTGGAGGGGTGCCACAGATCTCCTGGGGGTGGGGGCAGGGACACTATAAATTGGGGGCAGTCAGGTCTTCTGGACCTTGGGAAGAAGGGACAGGAGGTGGGCTTAATTGGGCCCATAGTAGCTTCCCCAAGTGCCAGCCTCTACATGGTTCCCCTTTCTGGTTTCAGGCAGTGGGAGACCAGGCTGGAAGGAGGAGGCAGTGAGCGCAGGGGCAGCAGAGGGGAAGCAACCTGAAGACGTGCTGGGGGAGGACAGGGGGCAGGAAGGTGCTCTACATTTGGCTGGGTGCCACAGACCTTTAATTTGGGGGAGGGCTGTTTGGGACAGGTAGCCGCAAAATAGCATTAAAATGAAAATATTCCAATAAAATGTGGTGGTCTAGCATTTACATTTAATTGCAAAGAAGCAGAGATTTTGGTTTTTTATCAGAGAATTTATGTTTGTTTATCAGAGAATTTCCCATGTTTTTTCACGGAAAACTAGGACCCTGGTACTGCATGTGCAAGTGAAAGTGGTCAATTCACAATGTTGCTTCTCACTGTGAATGAAGATTTGGCACCCACTTTAGTCTAGTGCAACACTTTGGCACCCAGCTAAAGTTGTTATTAGGGATGTGCGAACGCGGTTTGGAAGTTTGGAGTTAGGACCAAACTCGAATAGTTCAGTCGACCGAACCGAACTTTTGAACTGAACTCAAATTTGAACCAGTTTGGAAGGCCAAAAAACCCGGTTTTGAATGTACGAACTCAGTTCGGAATTCAACCAAACTTGAATAGTTCGGTCGACCGAACCGAACTTTTGAACCGAACCAAATTTCCAAACTTGTTCCTGTTCGCACATCCCTAGTTGTTGTTGTTTTTTTATATAGCATCATCAACATGCCTTGCACTGAATAGTTGTAATTAGATACAGTTCCTTGTCCCAAGGTGATTATAATCTAGAATGGCTACAGGGAGGGGACAACAATGGGAGGGGCACATAGGGGGGAGAGAGAGAAAGATACATTCATGAAGCTGAGGAGTTGCAGGTGCTTAGTTTTAGTTGCAAGGGAGGAAAGGGATCCTGAAGAATGAGACTGTATAAGGAGAAGCACAAATGAGCAATCTGTGGAGGTTGATGAGCTAGGGAAAGCCTGGCAAAAGAGGTAGGTTTTTAAGAGGGATTTGAAGATGTGGAGGGATTTCCAGGTATAGTGGGGTCACTGGAGAAGAGGTGAAGGGGGTCAGGTAGTAGGAGACTGGGGGGGGGGGGGGGGGGGGCAATATTTCTGGTTGGGAACATAGCAGGAAATGAGGGCAGGAAGATAGGGAGGAGAAGGGCCATGAAGGGCCCAGAAGGTGAGAACAAGGGAGTTTGTGCTGGATGCCAGTGGGGAGAGGGAGCTAGTGGAGAAGGATGAAGGTGTGCATGCAACCCTTGCAGATCTGGACAGATAAGAATTACTCCTTTTGTCTTCAGTGAGTAAACTAATGCCAGTAGTGTCTACAAACTTAGAAGATAAAGCAATTGTAGAACAAGTTGATGCTTTAATCTCTTCCATCTGTGGTATCTTGAGAATTGAAGAGATTACTGTAAGTGGCATGCACTTCAGGAAAGAGTTGATTACATACCATGAAAAATATTTTTGCATGCATATATTTTTATCTGAAGAAAAACATTACTGCACAGATCACATCTCTTGGGGCAGAGGTCTTTGCCCATGCCACAGGATTACCAAACATATCCCCCTAATAAAAATTGAACATATATTCATTTAAATGATATTTTCTTCAGCATATAAATCTCTCTAATCTATTATGGGGTAAAACCGCTAGGTAATGAAGACCATCATAAATTATACTAATATTACAGAATCCTAAAATTGGAGAAGAAAAGGACCATTATCCATCTCTGTAGGAGCAGAGGTAGTGTGGGGTTCAGTTATATGAGAATAATCTCAAGTCATGTAGCATTTCCCACATACAGAGGATAGTTCAGTTTCTTGATACCAATATTGATATAATGCAAAATCTCTTTATGAAAAACATTTAAGTTATCTGGCTTTATACTGTAACATTAGCCACCATTTTTTCCAGCCATTTCTCTTGCAGCCAGCTTTGGTAAGGTTGAGCACCAACAGCTTCGAATGTATAGAAAGCAATTAGAAAACTATTCTCTTCTTTTGTTGTTTTCATCTTTAGTATTTTTTTTATAATTTTTAGTTAATTATTGGATTTGAATATGTTAAAAGATATCCCTGCAGCTTTGTAAACTCCAGGATAGTTCTAAAGAAAATACCTTTTATTAAAAGGGAAATTGCTCGGTTATATGTAATTGGAATACTTTGTGCTACTCACAACATTCTGTGATTCTAGTCTAGCATGCACTCATTTTATGCAGTTCAGACTACTCAGTAGATATAAAAGAAGCCTGTTGTGACTCTTAAGAGCCAGATATTGCTAAGTTTTCTCCAAGATCATGCAGTGTAAAAAGATTGTCATTTTTTCCAAATCACTGTGCATGCAATAGAATAAAATAACTGATCTTAAAATGATAGTATTACAAGAGCATTTCCATCAATAACTGATACAAGCATAATATACAAATCCTTTTAGCTAATTCCATTTGAAACAAGATAAAATGTCTCCTCCATTGATATACGATACTTAGTGCACGGTTACCAAGAAACTGTTTAAGACATTATTATGAAATAGTTTATTTACATTGCAATAGTAGTTTCTACTTCAGATGTTAAAAGTGCTGCTGTATTTTAAAAAAATTAATTGTTTTGTTCATTCAACCTAAGAAAATTGTCAGAAAAATTTGCCATGCAAGTTGAAGGCCTCCTTCATAATGAAACTATAATGATGTTAATGAAAACCTAATGGTATTGTACTGGTGTGTCAAAAAATAGATTTGCCCTATAAGCATGGACAAATAGAATTTGTTATTCCCAGTCATTCAAACCATGCCAAAATTGCATGCTATTAAACTGTACTGGGTGGATTAGAACCAGCTATCTTGCCACTGTATTTTCTAGGTATGTAAAAATGCTTGCAGCATCTTAGCCATTCAATATTAAATTATTCAGCTTAGAAAAACAATTTAGTATCACCAGTAGATGACTGTTTTGTAGTTTTCTTGTGAATTGCCAGTGGGTTAGGGTTAGGTGGCTCATGATCTACAGCAAGAAAGTCCACATTCTGAAACATTTTCAAGAAGAGTGAACCCTGTCTGATTTCTTAGTGTATTCTCTTCAAGTGAGATTTCTCTTTTAGGCTGGCCCAGATGGAAAGAACCAATGGCTCCTTCCTCACAGACAGCAGCTCCACTACAGGAAGCGTGTAAGTAAATCATGCATTTATAATTGCCAAAAAAGGCAATCCATGTGATTATAACTCTGTTATAGTCTTCACTGATTTCAGCACTGAATTTTAGTCCCAGTCGAAGTAGATAAGTACCTCTTCTCACTCCTCCCCTCAATAAAATATCATGCTTTTAAGCAGTAATGGGATAAATTGGCAGTGTTTATTTAGCTGGATGTGTAATTTGGTGAAGTGGGGAGCCATGCAGCATTCATCAGTGGTCAGCCTTAAAAAATGGGGTCACTTCAACTGGAAGAAAAGATTGTTCATTCCAGTGTGTCTTTGACCTAGTTTGAAACTTCAATTTAAAAGAAGAAAGTTATTTGAGGAACATGCAGCTTCAGGTATTTATTTATTTAAAAGCATTTAGTATCCCGTCCCTCCTGCCACAGGCAGCTCAGGGTGGCTCACAACAGTATACATTGAAATTAAAATAATAAAACTATAAAACATATTATTATACCCCCCATTCTTCTCCTCTCCCCCGCCTAACACCTGGCAGAACAGCCAGGACTTACAGCTTTTACGAAAGGAGGGGAGGTCCGGGACTAGATGCACCCCCACCGGAAGGGAGTTCCACAGCCTCGGCGCGGCCACCGAGAATACCCTCCCCTGTGTGGCCCCCGTAAAACTCGGGGGACCACAAGGAGGGCATCCCCTGATGACCACAGGGGCTGGTCCAGTACCCAGGGGGTAAGGCGGTCTCGCAAATAGGTCTGTATGATGCGTGTGTACTGACACTGTACAATCAGTAGTTATAGACAAGTTCCTACCCCAAAGGAGAGACAAGGAAGGGAGAGACGAGGGAGAGGTGAACATTGGGAGAGACAAGGACACATTCTTGAGGCTGAGAAAATGCAGGTGCACGTGCTTAATTTAGTTACAGGGAAGAGATTCTGAGTGAGGGAGAGATGAGGATGGAATTTCACTTATGACAAGCCTTTGGCTCATGACCAGGGAAAGCCTGACAGAAGAGGTAGGTTTTCAGGAGGGATTTGGAAGTTGGGAGTGAGCAGAATGAATGTAACCAGACAGGGAATTCCAGGCATGGGGGGCAGCAAGAGAGAAGGGGCGAAGAAATTTAGAGGAGCTGGGGAGTCACAAGCATGCAAGGGAGGGGGCAGAGGAGGAGCGCAGCTGCTTAACCTACTCCTACCTGTTCCCCTCTCTCACTCAGGGGAGTGTCTACCTTAAACTATCACACACACTCATCCCTCCTCCTCCTCTCCCTGCCAACAACATATACCTATAAAATACATTACATATATATACCACCACATTTCCCCATAAAATACAATACAATGCAAATAGAAACTCCAAGAGGAGGCTATAGTTGGAACAGGGATTGTAATATAAAGGGGACTAAAAGCAGCAGCAACACAATGGTAGATCCTTCAGAACAGCACAGCTTTGTAGCCATGGCTATGCAGTCGACAAACAGTCCAAGAATGGTCAGCGCCCTCTAGCACCACTCTTCAACTGCTGCTTGCAGGCAGCTTGATCCCCTTATGTAAAAGATACCACAGGGGAAAGCAGATGATACCAGTCCTCAATCGTCTGGGAGAGGAAACACCACATAGACAACCAAGCCTCTTCCCAGCCCCTAGGCACCCAATTCATGCCAAGTCTCAGTATAATAGCTTATTTTACATGCACATCTGACACAGGGTCTACAGTATGCATGGAAACCGTGCGGCGCTTGGAATCGACCCCATTGAAGTTAATGGAGTTGGAATTCTAGCTTTTTTACATTTGTACCTTGGTTCTGTTTTCAGATATTCCCCTGGCTTTACCTGAAATATTTTTCCTGAAGTTCAGAGGATGTGTAATCAAAAGTTTTGGTTTGGCCAATTTTAGAGATATTTATTTATTTGTTTTATTGCATTTATATGCCGCCCCCTTATGCCAATGGCATCTCGGGGCGGCTTCCAACAAAAAATAAAAACAATCTTGAACAATATAAAACTACAATAAAATCTAAAAATTCCAATATTCTTAAACAATTTTAAAACTCCCCCCATAAAAATTTAACCCACGCTCCCCTCCCCGCCTCCGAAGGCCTGGGAGAACAGCCATGTCTGCAGGCCCAATGGAAGGCCAACAGACTCGGGACCAGCCATGCTTCCTCTGGGAGGGAGTTCCATAAACGTGGCCCAGCCACCGAGAACACCCTCTCCATTGTAGCCCCCCGCTTTATGCGGGGGACCTCCAGGAAGGTGCCCCTGGTGGACCGAAGGGGCTGTCCTGAGTCGCAGAGGGAGAGGTAGTCCCTGAGATATCCAGATCCAAGACTGTATAGGGCCTTATAGATCAACATCAACACCTTGAATCTGGCTCGGCACGCTACAGGCAGCCAGTGCAGTGCACGGAGCACCGGTGTTATGTGCTCTCGTCGGCCCGTCCCTGTTAAGAGACAGGCCACTGTATTCTGCACTAGCTGCAACCTCCGGGTCAGCATCAAGGGAAGCCCCATGTAGAGCGTGTTACAGTAGTCCAGCCTCGAGGTGATGAAGGCATGGATCAGAGTGGCCAGGACGGTTCTGGAAATATACGCGCGCAGCCTCCCACCAGATACAGCTGGCGGAAGGCCGCCCTCGCCACCACATCCATCTGTCAATCTAGGCGGAGATCCGCATCAACAACACCCCCAGATTCCAAACCTGCTGGATCATGGAGGGGCGCACCCCCTCCACAAGAGGGGGCAATACCTCCCCCGCTCGGCCTGCCACCTTCACCTCTGTCTTATCAGGATTGAGCTTCAGTCTGCTCTGCCATAACCATGTCGCCATGGCCTCCAAACATTGAGATAGCACGGAGACAGCTGGGCCTGGGTCGGTTGAAAAAGAGAGGTAAAGCTGGGTGTCGTCAGCATGTTGGTGGCAACACACACCAAATCCTCTCACGGGGCTGCATATATACATTAAACAATAAAGGAGACAAGATTGAACCTTGCGGAATGCCACAGTCTAGGGCCCAGGGGCTAGATGTTTCTGCCCCCAGGACAACCCACTGGGTCCTCCCCGAGAGGAATGACTGGAACCAGCCAAGGACGGTCCTATCCAGACCCCCCAGGTCACACAGCTGTCTCAACAGCAGGCCAAGGTCCACTGTATCAAACGCGGCTGAGAGATCTAGCAGGACCAATAATGTCGAATGTCCTGCGTCCACCTCGCGGCAGAGATTGTCCACCAACGCTGTCTCCGTACCATAGCTGGGCTGAAACCCGGATTGAAACAGGTCAAAAAACCCAATGTCATCTAGGTGATCCTGGAGCTGCAGGGCCACCGCCTGTTCAATAACCTTCCCTAAAAAGGGAAGGTTAGAGATGGGTCGGTAACTGGCAAGTGCATCCACATTCAAGGATGGCTTCTTCAACAGGGGGCGCACCACGGCCTCTTTGAGACCAAGGGGCAAACTCCCCTGCCCGAAGGGACGCATTGATTACCCCCGCCAGCACTTGCCCCAATGTCTCCCTGGAGGCTTTCACCAACCAGGACGGGTAAGGATCTAATTCACAACTAGTGGCCTTAACTGACCCCAGGACCCCCACAACATCGGCTGGCGTCACTTCCTGAAACTCATTCCAGAAAGCTGGACCAGACGGGGCCTCCATCGTCTCATGCTCCATTTCTACTGTTTCTAATCCAGTGTCGAAGTTGCTCTGGATCCGAGCGATCTTGTCTGCAAAGTAGGTGGCAAACTCCTCACAGCGGGCCTGGGACAAGTCCCTGTCCAGGTGGAGAGAGGCCACGCAGACCAGCCCCTGCACCACCCGGAACAGCTCCGCTGGATGTGACTTTGCAGATGCTATGAGGGTGGCAAAGAATTCCTTCTTTGCCACCCTCACAGCCTCAGTGTAGGACCACAAGTGGGCCCTACGGAGAAGTTGGTCGGATTCAGCACGAGTCCGACGCCAGCGTCACTCTAGTCGCTCTAGATAGAAGTGACCTTGTGAAATACAGGTGTTTTATAATATGAACCAAGTAACAGTTATGGTGTCTTTATAGTCTGGATGAAATCTTTTGGCTCAAGCCTGACTAGTCTAAGTACATCTAGACAAAATGCCATCTTTGATGTTGTTTTATTAGTCCCTGAGAGTCCTCTAGTTTATCACAAAACTTGAATAGGTACAAAGTCAAATTTTACATTGCAGAGAGAACAGCTATTTCTGTCTTGTCACCTTAACCTTCTTTTAATGAACTTGTTAACAGACTTCATGCTCTAAAAGGCCTCCATAGAATTTGACTGACAATAGGCAAATTTCTCCCATCAGTTAAGCATTGCAAGAGCATTTGAGAGCAAAATACTGGAAAGTGCTGTGTAGCTGAGAGGTCACATTTTAAGAGGCGTTGCTTTGATTCTGTTTCTCTTTGGTAGCCAAAACTTAATTGCAGCTACTTTTTGTCTGAAACTCTCTCCTCCTGGAACATACAATATTGCCTGAACTTTGCTGTATTTTAGCTGTACTAAGATACAAACATTTTTGCTTAATTAAAGCTGTCTTTGCAATTTTCAGAAATTGTGGAAAGTATTTATTGCAAGCTGTCCAGAATTTTCCCAAGGCAACAAAAATATTACATTTTGTTGTTGTTGTTGTTGTAAATGTAATACCAAAAAAATATTAGCTTCCAAACTACATCTTGGGACAATATTTGTAACATTGGATGGGTCAGCCCAAGTAGTTTTTTTGGGTGATTGTTTTTTTAATGTAGTTATTTGATTTCACTAAAATCCAGTTGGCTTAGTGAAGCAAAGCCCTACACTCAATTCCATAGCATTACACTGTTGTCTTTAGTTTCCCGTTATTGTTTTCAGAATCTCAGGGAATCCTCTAAGCATCAATGGGTAGAACCTTATTGATTTTGGTGAAATTCAGTAAAATAGAAATTGCATTTCTGCATAATCAGAATTTTTAACTGTAATGCAGGCCATAGGGAGGACAATACCATACAGCTACAGTCCAGTTTTAAAAGCATTTATGAAAGTGGAATGCTCCCACAAGTGCAAATGCTTTGAGGATTGGAACCATAGTTCTTGTGTGAGCCTAGAGTTGGTCCACTTACATGTACTGTGCATAGGCAATGCCAATTATTACTACTACTCCTCATTTCTATAGAGCAATATACTAGGCATACACAGCACTTTTTCAGTCACTGACTCATGGAGGGTAGAGAAGTGTTTCTCATCCTTGGATCATGACTCAAAATTGGTTGCCAGAATATGTCAAAGGGCCATATTCTACATCATATTTTTACTGGCTCATGAAGGCCTTCAAGGAATACAAATTAATTCTGAGCCCCAAAAAGGCAGATAATCACTAGGCTAGAACAGTGGCTACTATCCAGTACAGCCTGGTGCACTGGTCATCAAGTGTGCCCTGAAACTTTAGGCTATTTTAGTTGCTCAGTGACCCATGGGCCCTTCATCAAGGCCAAGCCATAGCTCATACAATAGATTTTGAATTAAATAATATTTATGTAATATTATAGTTGTAATAGGTAATTTTCTAGTCCAATTAATACCCACTGCATTTTGCCTTCAGTTACATGCAACAAGGGTTTTCACTGTTGTTCAGTTTAAGTGCACGGGTATGTGACATGGGTGTGCTGGGAAAGCATTGCTGAAACATATGTGATGAAGCGTTCCTGGGTCCAAAAAAAGTTGGGAACCTCTGTGCTGGAGTTTGCTGGACCTCTGTGCTGGACCTTTGGTCCTCCAAACAACCTCATTGGTTTAAGTAGGCTGAGTGTTGGATGCTGTGTCTATCATGTGAAGTTCATTTCTGTGTAATCAAAAATGTGAACATGTCAACAACAACAAAACCCCAACCCCACCCTAAAACAAAACATTGGTATCCACAAGGAATAAATGGCAATTGAATCCAAACAAATTGAAATTGTTTTTCATCATGGAAAGTAGCTACAAATTGACAGTGAGCATCAGACAATTGCCCACATTGTGGAACTATGCTTCAGTTCATATCTCTGTAAGGTGACTGAAGAAACTAAAGTACCATGAGAATAACATCCACTAAGCGAGCAAATAAATCATGGAATTACCCATGCAATGGAAACTTTGTCCATTGTGAAAATAGATTGGCCTTACTAATGGAGTGGGGTTGGGGTCCCACTATTACCTTACAGATAGATCCCAGTGGGTGGCGTTCGGGAATAATACATCATCCCTTGGTGGCCTCCTGTGTGGGGTGCCGCAGGGGTCCATTCTGTCCCCTCTCTTGTTCAATGTGTATATGAAGCCACTGAGGGAGAGGAGGTGGTCTGCTGTCATCACTAGGCAGATGATACCCAGCTGTATTTGTCTTTTTCATCAGACCCAGACCCTGCTGTCTTCTTGCTGTCCCGGTGTTTGGCAGCTATGGGGGACTGGATGAGGCTGAGCTGGTTGAAGCTCAATCCCGATAAGACATAGGGGCTGGTGATCTGGGTGAGGGGATCTCCCCCATTATTGGGGGCGTTTGCCCTCTTTTGGTTCCATCTGTGCAGAGTCTGGGATTGCTCCTGGAGCCGCAGCTGCACCTGGATCTCCAGGTGTTGACTGTGGCCAGGGGTGTCTTTTGCCAGTTACATCTGGTGAGATGGCTCTGCCCATGTGTCTCGGACTCCGATCTCACCACCATCATCCATGCATTTGTCACCTTGAGGTTAGACTATTACAATGCGCTCTACATGAGGCTGCCCATGGTGATGGTTTGGAAGCTGCAGCTGGTGCAGAATGCTGAAGTAGGAATGCAGCTGCTTACCAGTATTGGCCATAGAGAGCATATTCAGCCGGTGCTTCACGCTCTGCAGTTGCTGCCTATTGTCTTCCAGGCCAGATTCAAGGTGCTGGTATTAACCTTTAAAGCCTACATGGTCTGGGTCTTGATTATCTGAGAGACTGCCTCACCCTCCCCCCCTCCCCCCCCCCCCCCCCGGGGTCCCAGGGCGGCCCCTGTGATTGTCTGGGGACGCTATCCTGGAGGTCCCACGGTATTGGCGGGTCTGTACTGACAGGAGGGCGTTCTTGGCAGCGTGCCGTCGCTATGGAATGCCCTCCCGGTGGACGTTTGCCTCAGCCTGGATCTTCTGGCTTTCAGACGTAATTTTAAGACCTGACTCTTCCACCAAGCATTTCTGCAGGGGGGGAGGGCAAATTAGGTTAGGGTGAGTTAAGTGTTTGTCGCAGGCCAATGTTGTTTTAGTTGAAGATTTATATTATTATTATTATTATTATTATTATTATTATTATTATTATTATAAACATTTGTATAGTGCCAGTAGTGTGGCATGGTATGATTTTTAAAAAATTTCTATTGTATTTTCTATTTGTATTAATTTTTATGTTGTGAGCTGCTCCGGGGTGCCAGAGGCAAGAGGAGCGGGATATTAAGTTTAAATAAATGAATAAAAATAAATAATAAACAACACCATGGAAATATCGCGAGTGCACTGATCATGATTACTAGCAAATAGAAAGAAGCCATTTGTACTTACAGAATTTGATACCATAGATTCCTAGAGTTGGAAGTTACCTTAAGGGTCATCTCCAACTCCCTGCCCTGATGCAGAATGAAAGCCACAACTACAACATCCCCCTCAGATGCCTCTTTCTGAAAACATGTCCAGCCTCTTTTTGAAACCTCTATCCTCCAGCAATAGAGGATTGGCTTCCCTAGACAAATTGTCCCATTGCTGCACAACTTTACTGTAAGGATGGTTTTCTTGATATTTAACTGTACTCTAATTTGAGCCCATTATTTCTAGTCCTGCCCATTGTAGCAATGCAGATCAGTTTCTCTCCAACTTCTTGGTGGCAGCCCTTTAGATACTTGGGGACGGCTATCATGTCTCCCCTTTAGTCTCCCATTCGCTAGGCTAAACATTCCCAGTTCCTTCAATCATTCTTTATAAGACTTGCATTTCAGACCCTTTATCTTCGTTGCCCTTTTCTGAACCCACTCCAGTGTGTCACTGTCCTTCTTAAAATGAAACTCACAAAACTGGACACAGTATTCCAGATGAGGTCTGACCAGAGCTGAGTAGAATAGAATTATTACTTTCCCTGACTTGGAAACAATGTTTCTGTTAATACAGCCTAAAATTGCATTAGCTTTTTTCACAGCCACATCACATTCTTGCTTATCTTCAGTTGTGATCAACCACAATCCCTAGATCCTTTTTGCATGTGCTGCTGCTAATCCAAGTACCCCCATCTTAAATATGCACATTTGGTTTTTCTTCACTAAATGCAGAGTTATCTCGGTTGAATTTCACAAATACAGTGTTCAGCCAACATAAGCAGTGAAGTGTGCATCCTCTAGCCTAATGAATCTCCAGTTTCAAAAGTGCTGCTTTTTATGGTCTAACATGAAAAATAGTTGTAAGAGTTAAGATTAAGTACCCTTCTTTGTTCTCTTCTGGTGATTCATGTGAAAGGTCCTCTGTGAAGCATTAAGCCTCTTTCATACTGTTTGTGAAACAACTTATTGTAATAGAAAAAATATAGTGGGAAAATATGGTGAGAAAATACATGAGCTTTCTACTTCTATAACATAATATAAATGAAAGGCAATAGGCCAAAACTTCAGTACGCAATAAGTTTCACACTTATTTTAACTTACCTTTTCTTGTCTTCACTTTTTTTTGATCATCCAGAAATGCGTATATCCTATCATTTGAGAATCTAACTTTTTTATGAATCTAACTTTACGAACATTCAGTCGTAAAGCAGGTGGGCTCTCCTGAATGTACAGTGCCTGAAACATTTAGTGGCTGTCCAACAGTTTAAGAAGATGTAGTTACAGTGGGGAACTATTTTAAACTAGGGCTATAAACAGGAAAAGGAAAGTTAAGCAAAAGTAGAGATAAGATAATTTTAACGTGCCGGTGAACCTTTAGGATTTTGTTGCTTCTCATAGTAGCACTTAGGCCAAACTACATTTTCTGTAGGCTAGAATACATAGTAATTAATGTACAAATAATGAACAGAATGAAAGTGAGGGGGAAATGTAATTATGAAAAGTACATTCAACTTAATTTTTCTGGTTCTTTTGATCAAACAGAATAAAAAATATATTGGGGCAGAGGATGATTGTCAGGAAAATTTATTTCTGATTAGAGTTTATGTTCAGAGTTCTGAAGGACATGGATATCTGCCCCCTCTTCTCCATATGCACTCACTTGCAGTATATAGAAGTGCCTAATTAAGAACATATATTGGCAGAGAGAACAGTATAATCCAAATGCATATTTATTTCTTTTGAGATGCTACTCTGTTCAGTTTTGACCTTCCTATGGTTGACATCTTACTCCTGTCACTCTGCTAAGTGGTACAGACACTTAACACTACCTGGTAGTCCTTGATGGCCCTGTCTCATTGGCAGGTTTGGTGTTTTGTTTGTTTTTTGCTCAAAATAAGGTGAAAATCGCTGAAAGAATAGCCTCTGAAAAAGGGTGAGGGCTTTGTCCCACTAATTCCAAGGAGGGGAAAGTCCTAGATTCTCAGGACCAGAGTGTTAGAATACTAGAGCGCATTTACTGCCTCCTTGTCCTTAATACTATACTATTTTGTCATTGTGAAGGCCAGAGTTGGAACTTCTGTGTCACTAATAGATCTGTCTTAATTACTGATATGAGATTTGTTAGGGCAGCTGCAAGTTCTTACCTTTTCAGGCCAATAATTTGACATGGTAGACAGAAGGTGGTAGAGAGATGCATGGCAAAGATTAATCTTTTCCTTAAATAGATTTCTTCCTTTTCTGTTCAATGAGCACCTGACAATGTTATCAGTTACAGAGCATGTTGCTTATAATGGACAAATCAATAGACCCAATCTGAGTCCTCTATATTCTGTGTGACTTTGGAACTGTGGGAAAAGGGGAGAAAATGTGCTCTGTGCTGAATAAATATGTATTCACCACAGCTTAATTATCTGTCCAAAATCACACATGAGCATTCCAAAAATAATGTTCCCCCACATGATGTAAACTGTCTTGAGCTGCCTGGAGCAGGAGGGGGGGGGGGGATGCTACAAATAAATAAATAATTTGATTGCCGCCACCAGTGGGAAAAACTCCAGGTATGTAATGTTGGTAATCACGCCTGTCTGTGCTCAATGGATTGACCACTGTTGGGCACACCACCTGCCCTGAAAAAAGACCCCGAAGTCTGAGGCTCCTGCTGCACCTGAGACCACCTGAAGCTCTGCTCCAGGAGGCGCACCTCCCTCCAAAGAGAGATACCATTATAGTTCTCCAAAAAACTAACTCAGACCCCTAGGTCTTCCCTGATTGTGCAAGTTTATTC
This sequence comes from Sphenodon punctatus, assembly GCA_003113815.1. Classification (NCBI taxonomy): domain Eukaryota; kingdom Metazoa; phylum Chordata; class Lepidosauria; order Sphenodontia; family Sphenodontidae; genus Sphenodon; species Sphenodon punctatus. The sequence goes on from QEPC01001533.1 coordinate 4,076,173, forward strand.
ATTCATTCATATAAAATTTATATTTATTTTTTATTTATTTTCTAAATTTCTACCCCGCCCCTCCTGAGAACAGCTCGGGGCGGCTTCCTGCCCACAGGGCAGCCCGGAGTGGCAAACAGTATAAAAACCAATAAAACAATTTAAAACCGTTAAAAATATACAATACAGGGGAAAAAAGACCCTCTCCCCCACCCCTACCCCTCGCCAAAAGCCTGGCAGAAGAGCCAGGTCTTACATAAACACCAAAATGACAGGAGAGTGGGAGCTAGCTGAGCCTCCTTCGGGAGTGAGTTCCACAACACTGGGGCAGCCACCGAAAAAGATCTAACATCAGTGGCCACCCGCCTCGTCCAGGGAACCTCCAAAAGGACTCCCACGGACGATCTCAAGGGTCGCACGGGCACATGGGGAGTGAGGCGGTCCCGCAGATCCTAATGTGATAGTGTGGGGCAGCCGACTACTATCACCTTGCATGTGAAGTTCTGGTAACCCGGAAGCCTTTGCATTTTCTTAAGAGTAATCTTCCTTGCTTCCCATACATTCTGTATTGCTGTTACAGGCTGCATTACTTCTCCTGGGGAAGGCTAGATGTTGCAGCAACCCTATCCATTTCTATGCCCGGGAAATGACAGCTTAGTTGTCAGTCCTTTATTTTTTTCTTCTGCTAAGAGGACCCACAACAGGCATTGGAACTCCATCAGCAACCTGGCACACTCACCTATTACGCTTCTTTCCATGAACAGGAAGTCATCAAGACAGTAAATGACAGATTCAGAACCCGCTCTCTTTTTCACTGCCCAATCAAATATGGTGCTGAATTTTTCAAAAACTGCACAAGAAATAAAGCATCCTATTGGGAGTGCACAGTCACAAAATAACTTATCCTGGAATGTGAATCCCAGTCCAAAGAAGATACCGGGAGAAGGCAAAAGGCTGACTTTATTTATATGTATTAGCCGTCCCACTCATGCCTACAGCATGATATTACATTTAGCCAGGAGCAACAATGGGCCACATGTCCTGATTATACGCACCGCCCAGCCAAAGGAAGTGTACTGTGCTATGCAGAGCTTGTGAGAGATAGCGTCATTCACCAACCTGCCCTTAGGGTAGGACAGGTGGTGAATGAGGCGGTATTCCCCTGGGGTCTTTTGGAGGATGATGCCCAGCGGTGAGTGGTGTGTCACCATGAAGGGAGGTGCATTGAATGGCCCTGCTACCTGTCCTGCATATATTTCTTTGCAAATTTTATGACATGCCTAACACAGGTTTAAGGTTTTTTGCTCTTTGGATTACCCTGGATTATCCTGGGTCCCCTCGTAGGAATTCTAAAACCTTTTGAGAAACCCTCAAAAGGTAGCTTCTCCTTTTTTAGACAGGACCTAGCCTCGTGCTGTCCCCTGCATCAGCTACAGTAGTGTCCAAATTTGCATTGAGAGTAACTTCATTCTCCTTTATCAAATGCCCATCATGCCAGGAGTCTATTGCCCCCTTGTCATTGCTGCCCTGGCAGTAAAAGGCCAATACTGGTTTAAATACCCCTCACCCCCCCCCCTTTTTTTTTTGAGGCAGCACTTGGGAATGTAGCATGGTGTCCAGCACATCCCATCCGGTGTGCGGGTTCTTTGCTGTTCTGCACCTGAAACTTCATTGTAATAAAGCCATCCTAATCCACTGGCCTTGGATTGTGCCCTTTGTATAATAAACTTATAATGCCAGAGTTGCCAAGTTCTACTAAGGAACTTGTAGCTCACCACTCCCACATAAATACAGAAAACTGCATTCCAATTTTCCCATGTCTTGGGTATCTCTGCAGTCGATGAACTACCCTTTCTAGACCTGCTCAGATGTCATGTGAGTGAAAGGTGGTTTGATTTACAACAGCTCTGAAGAAATAGCTGAACTTGCAACTTGGAGACAGATCATTTATTTCTAACATACATGATTACTATAATTAGTGTCTTGAATCTGTTTTCACATTATGTTGCTGCACTTACTAGTCATTTCACAGCCAAAGACTGAGTTTTCCAGATGGTTGTGTATTTCAAGGACTATTTAGGTTTCCAACAGGTGATTTTGCATTGTTTACAGTACTGTAAAAGCCTGGAAATTGCTTTAAGACAAGCTGTGGCAATATGATGTAACTTAATAAACTCTGAGGTGACAACATTAGCCGTTGCTAATGAGTTTTTTTTTATGGGCGTTAAAGGGAAAAAGCAGGCCAAGCTGCTGTGGTGTGTTCTGCTGTTGTGTTTAAGGTCTGAATTGCAGTCCACTTTAGTCATTAGAATGACTCCTATTCATTTCAGCTGGCTTTGGATCAGACCTGTAGTTTGTAAATAGACTTTGGATAATAACTGCAGAAGCTATTACAAATTTAATTGAGGGAAATTAGTTACTGGGAGAAGGATGGGGATAAGGTCATGTTTTTGTAGGCAAAAAAGCAACACAACATTGTCCTTTTACGCCATATGCAACTTCTGTTGGTCATCTTTGCCTTTTTGTCTCAAGGATTTGAATTTCCTGAAGAGCTATGACCTGATAGAGCTAGTGAAGAATAAATCCCATTTATTATTAATTGTTAACTCTTTTGGAAAATCTAAGCCAGTGATGACATTCTTTTCTCAGTCACCCTGTTTTGAGGGTTATACATACTACAGAACTCATACACAAGGCATAATAAGTTAAGAATATGTCTTTCTATTCAAATTCTGTAACCATCAGTTTTCACGCACATGCACTCATCAAAGATGGCACCTCTTCAACTTTTACTTTAATCTTTGATGGGCTAATATATGATCTCGGGGGGAATTGGAAAAACTGTAATGAAAAGAGGAACACAGTGGAAATAATTTCTCCTCCATTCTGCCTATAACATTAAAACAAAAATGAATGCGCATGAAGTGAGCCCCCATCATTTGGTACATTGACCAGATACGATGATATAGTCCTAATTGCTGGATTTCATTTTAAGTGTTACTGAATGCTCTGGATGATAGTACCCCAACTTCTCATATCTAGGAGGCAAGAAATAAGTCAATCATATGCCAGGGAGTAAACTCTCACATAATTATGTACATTTTCCATGTGCAAATAATTCATCTCTATATATAGTCTGTCAACAAAAATCTACCTCACCTAGTTTATTTCACCTAGTTTTCTTTAATACAGGGCACCCTGTCCATCTTCTCAGCCCCAGTACAAGACTCAGCCTACCTCTAGGCCTTTTCTCTCTAAATGTGTTTCTCTCTCTCTGCTATTGCTTTTTTGTTAGTTTTGGGGGGCTAGTAGTTGGTACATAGAGCAGTGTTTTGTAACTCTTGAGTGGTGTGGAATGAGTAGATAGGGAACAGTTATTTACCGTGTCAAACAGTACTAGAACTAGGGGATACTCCATAAAACTAGCTGCCGGCAGATTTAAAACAAATAAAAGGAAATATTTTTTCACTCAATGCATAATTAACTTATGGAATTTGTTGCCAGAGAATATTGTCAAGGCCAGTTGTGTAGCTGTGTTTTAAAAAGGACTGGATAGGTTCTAGAGCATAGGTCCATTAATGGCTATTCACCAAGTAGCTTACGGGATGAACTTACTGTCGGGAGCTGGGAGTGAACAACTGGGAATGGATTGCCCGTGACTGTTGGTTCTTCTCCCATGCGATTGAGATTGGCCACTGTCAGAGGACAGGATGCTGGGCTTGATGGACCATTGGTCTGACTCAGTATGGCACTACTTATGTTCTTAACTTTGTAAGCAGATGCACAAAGATCCAAATGTTTTTCAAGAACCTTGGTGTTGACGTTCAGTGGTTCCTTTTTAAAGAAGCAAATGAATTAATTCTGTAGCTGTGATTCATGCCTGAAAAAGTAAACAACAAAGAGTCTATCCTCCATCTCCTGTCTGTCTGAAGGTTGTTCTGGTGAAATGCTAAGTTTATTGTAACAGACTTAGGAAAGGAGAAAAACAAGTGTATATGAAAAGCAGGAACGGCTGAAGGCTACAGCCCTTTTATGCCACCACCTCACAAGAAGTAGAGACTGCCAGCTTAATATGCTCCTGCATAGATCCATTAAGCTTTAGTAGTCTCTCCGCAAAAAATGAGCATGCCACCTTTGTCCTAAAGCATGGGAGGCACATTCAAATTCAAAGCCAGCAATGTGTTTTTTTAATTGCTGCTATCTCTGCTGAGTGCACACATCTATGTGTATTCTACCTTTTTCTTTAAAAAGAGAGAGAAACTTTGGTGATATAAAGGTTTTGGTTATGATTGCTAGATGCAATGTTTGTTGTTGTGGTGGTGGTGATGATGATTGATTACAATGCCAGCAATATGTCTCATACTGAACAGTTCTGAGAAGAGACAAGTCCCTTTCCCCAAGGGGTTTACAGTCTAGAATGGACAAGGAAAGGAGCATATAACAAGACACAAGGATACATTTACAAAGCTGAGAAGTTACAGGTGCATCAAGCTTAGCTCAGTTACGAGGGCAGAGGAGGATCCTGAAGATTGAGATAGCATAAGGAGAAGCATAAAGGAGCAGTCTTGGAGGTGAAGACTTAGGGAAAACCTGACAGAAGAGGTAGGTTTTTGGAGGGATATGAAGATCACGAGGGAAAGAGCAGAGCATGTTTGTTCAGAAGGAGTTCCAAGTAGAGGGGGCAGCGTGGGAGAACATTAGTAGTGGCATACTGGATCAGACCAAAGTCCATGGATCCCAGCATCCTGTCTCCCGACAGTAGACAATCTCTGTCTCTTGGGAGAAGTACTCAACAGGTCACCTCAGTAGCATATCTAACCGGGGGAGGGGGTGCAGTTGCACCCGGGTCTGGGGCCCACCGTGGGGCCTGGAGATAGAAGTGAGTATGCCCAGGCTGGCTTCTCTCTCCAGCACCCACTGGCTGATTCACTGGCTTTGCAGAACCCCCTCAGCAGTAGCCTGGATGGATGGGGCGGGAAGGGGAGGAACAGCTGCCGCAGCTACCACCAAGTCTGTCTGAGACTCTGACAGATTCAAAGGCCCCAATGTGCCACCACGCACGTGCACACGCATGCTGGGGCCGCCATTATCTTTGTCTGGCATGCTGGGAAATGTAGTCCCAGCTTGCCAAGCTTTGGAAACATGGTGGTCTCAGTATGCGTGCACATGTGGTGGTGCAGCAAGGCCTTTGATTGAAACAGCAGCAGTCAGGTAAGGCAGGTGTGTGTGTGTGTGCGAGAGAGAGAGATATTGTTTGGTGCAATTGTTCAGTCTTCTATTTTATTTTGCGTTGGAGGCTAACTTTCTTCTTTATAAACCTTTAATGACAAATTTAGGCAAGTTGTTAGATCATTGGCTAGTTTATGCTTCCAGTGGTGTTAAGTAAATTTTTTGAGTTATCTCCATCTGTGTTTCTCTGTGCCACTAGGGAGGATGAACATGCCCTCATTCAGCAGTACTGTCAAACTCTGGGAGGAGAATCGCCTGTGAGTCAGCCCCAGAGCCCTGCACAGATCCTGAAGTCAGTAGAAAAGGAGGAACGGGGAGAGCTGGAGCGCATCATTGCTGACCTTGAGGAGGAGCAAAGGTCTTGTAATCTTCCTATGGAGCATCAGAGCTGACAGTGCATTAACTTTATTTTAATCAGACATGTACTGTGTGATCCCTGGATGGAATGAAATGAAATGAGGGATAGCAGGAGGTACTGGCATCACAGTTTACAGTGAGAAATAAGATATGACCCTGCTGGTTCTTTGGCAGTGAAGCTTATTATTTGGCCTACGAATAAGTGCTTTCATTTTCATTAAGAAAAGTTTTCATTGGGGCCGATCCCAAGTCACGCACGTGCCCTGCCACGTAGTTTGCGTGTGCACTGTAGGCTCCGTGCCGGGGGTGCACGTGGCTCGCGCGTGTGTGCCGTGTGCATTCTGTGTGTAGGTGTGCAGGCCTTGGGATCAGCCCCAATCATTCTTGTTTGTGTTGCTGTTATCAGGCTTGAAGCCCATTCTGTGTCTTGGCATGAACTACTTAGGTTCTATACAGACAGCTAATGAAAAAATTCTTTAGATTAGGGGAAAGATTTTAAGTGACTTTATCATGTATGTTGTCATGAAATGTCATCTCTCTTTTTTAAAAAAAATGTATATAGGAGCCTGCAAGTGGAATATGAGCAGCTAAAGGAACAGCATCTTCAGAAGGGAATAAACCCACTCAGCTTACCCCCAGAATCATCTGTATCACCCCAGCACACTTCTGAGGATGCCGAGCTCATAGCTGAGGCGAAACTACTGAGACAGCACAAAGGGCGTCTAGAGGCCAGGATGCAAATTTTGGAAGATCACAATAAACAGTTGGAGTCACAGCTTCACCGGCTGCGACAGCTTCTTGAACAGGTACGCTATACAATGGCACGCTCTCCTGACTTCAGTTTTTAACAAGACAGATTTCACATATGGACATTTTGCATCTGTTACACTCCATTTCATGAAAGGGGCAAACCCTGATTCATGGTCTCTCAATTTTTCTCCTTTTCCATTGTAGCGTATTTGAAATAAAAAATAAAATTAAATAAAACTTTATGCGAAATTATACTTCAAATATTCCTCCTCAGAAGTCTATCAAGTTGGCAAGTAAAACATTTTTTAAAGAAAGACGTATAAAATCTTTGGTCACTTACAGCCAATGCCAAAACATGCACTCAAAATCACAACAGATGGTCAACATGGTAATAATGTGTTTTGTTAGTCTGCTGTATTTATTAAAGAATAATCTTTCTATGATGCCCTTTGGCATCTGCTAAATGCTCTGAAGAATTCAAACTGCAAAGGTGCAGCACTTATTTCAAACCAAGAATATGAGAGAAGTAATTCAGGTGATAACTTTTGTTGGACCATGCTTGAGGAAGAGCCCTGTTTGGCCTGAAAGCTTGCATATTCCCACCAACAGAAGATATCTCTATACTGCTTTGTTTCCATCTCTTACGTTTGGAACCAACAGAGCAACCACACTCACTCTAGAAGAAGGAAGACATCTCCCGCACCCAGGACTTATCCTAGCCACACATAGCTCCCACCCAGCGCTCAGCTTCCCACTCCTTTCCCTAGAAGTCTCATTCCTGCTGTTGAGTTTGGGACACTGTGTTGCAACAGTTCTCAGAATTAGGATGATTGAGCTGAGAGATTTGTTTTGAGGCAATAGGAAATTAGTTCCTAAGAGTTCCACCAAATCTTTGGAATAACCTATTTAGAAATCTCTGACCAGCAGCTTTATGCTAAAATGGAGAAACGTCCTCCTGCAAGTGTTAGTACTTCTGGCTTTAATTTTTAAACATTTTTTTGATACGTGCACACATTTTTATATGATCTTGTATGAGCAAAGGAGGAGAGGGTGTTTTAAAACTGTGTTGGAAGAACTACTTTGGGCTTCAGAAATTCAGGATGACTGTAACAACACTTATCACCTCTCTACAGCCAGTTCACATCTATCCCAGTGTTGTGCAAGAACTAGTCGATGGGCCCTATGCAGGCTCTTGCGTAGTCTTAGACCAAATCTTGACAGTACATTAAAAAAATAATAATACTAAGGCTAAAGCCATGATGACAAACTCAGCATCTCTCATTTTTGAGGGCACAAGCAGACAAGTCTAGCATTAAAACCACATCCAGCACATTTTTATTCAAAGTCCACAACTAACAATTATGAGCGGTTGCATTCCTCCTTGTTGGCACTTATTCAATTTTCATTAGGTAATGCAAGTAATTAGGTAATTCCTATCTTTCCTCTTAGTTCCAGCAGAAAGGTCAGGGAAAGAATAGTTACTAAAGTTAACTACCATCTCATCTCTACAGCTAGTCTTGGAAGAATAGTAGTATTAATAATGCCCCAGTGACACACCTGCTTTACTAGAAGAGAATTCCAGTTTTCATTCTTGTCAATCTGGAATTTTTCACAACGTTCAAGTCACTTAAAATATTTATATAGTAACATAAAAGGTATCATAGTAGATCATGCCCATGATCTGTCTAATACAGTATCATCAGATTACAGTGACCATTAACTGGAGGCTTCTGAAAAAGGGTTAAAAACTCCACAAGAAGCATTTGCTTAGAGACGCACACAGTGGAAGTTCTACTAAAGTGTTATAGTTCTTAAATATTTATATTCTTTCTAATATAACTGTAGATATTCTTATTATTAATATAATAGTTGATCTAAAACCTTTGAATTAATAACGTGGCAGTGAGTTCCATAGGAAAATTTTGTGCAGTTTTTTTTTCTTTCATCAGTTTTGACATGGTTGATCTCCTTGTGTGTCTCTTTTTTATGAGAGGATAAACAGGAGTGCAGGACTTGCTGTTCATTAATTATTTTACATACATCTAAATAAATAACAATAATCTTTCATGTCACCTCTTGTCTCTTGTGTAAGCTAAGTATTCCTAAATTTTCCCTTCTGTCTGCTTACGAGTCATTCTGTATTTCCAATCATTCCTGCTGCCCTTTCCTGACCTATTTCTATTTCTGCTACAATGTGACTAGACCCAAACACAATATTCAAGGTGAAGTTGTACCATTGATTTATATAAGAGCATTATACTATTTTCAGTATTTTTGGATTTGCATTATAAACACAACCTAATATCTTGTTTGCTTTTTTGCTCACTGCTATACATTTAGCAGATGATTCAAGTAAGATCTCAGTGACATAGCTGGCTCTTTTTTCTGGGTGGTAACATCAGTGTGTCTAGGCCAAGGAAAGAGCCAGCGCCTTAAATAAATTATTATTATTAACATCAGTGTATATGAATAATTCCGATTATGCCTTCCAATGTGAATTACCTTGCAGCTGTCGAATTTGAATTCCCAGATCATTAAGACATTAAGCCACACTGGTCTTAGTTTGGATCCGTGGGGCACTGTACTTATTAACCTCCTTCCATCCTACAAGTAAAGGGTGCAATCCTGCGGCCCTCGCAAACTGCGCCTACGCAAGGTACGGTGAAATGCTCTTAGGCGCTCAGGCACCTCACCGGTACAGCAAACCGGGCAACGGCATACTTTGTCCAAGGCGACCCACTGAGCCTCTCCCCCCCCTAGTTGGGGGGATGGAGCAGGAGCCGTGCATGCTGCAGGGATCGCAGCAACATGGGTTGCGCCATTGCCCCACACTGCTATCTGCGCGTGCGGGGTGCATGCACATCTGAGCATCCGCCGCTCAGATCTCCACTGTGTGCCTGATGCTGGTGTAAGCCGGCAGCAGAATTGCCCCCTAAGACTTTTGGTCTTCTCTTTGTTTTCTTTCAGTAGTTTCTAAGTCAGGACAAAATGTTACCTTTCACCCTGTGACTAACTTAGTTTCCTGAATAGTCTCTTGAGAAAGATTATACCAAAGGCTTTTTAAAAGTTCAGTTACATTACATCTATTGGTTTTTCTTTATTCTATTGACTTTCTCAGGGAATTCTGTTTTTAAACAAATGTGATTCAAGGAGGTCACTTTTCCTCTTAATGAGATGGATGATTTACAAGGAAAATTCCCATTAGCCTGAATGTCAAAATATTTTTTTATAATAATAGCTAGTATTAATATGAAAATGGACTGTCTTGTTTATAGCAATTGCATTGCTATGACTAACAATTCCCAGGATCTATTTGTTCCTGTCTTCTGCAAGTCTTTTTTTACTCAACTGCTTAGTTATAGTATGAAGGTTTCAGACTGTTGGTTGGGTTAATAATAATAACCTGGCAATAAATCTAAAAGCACTAGGATTTTTTATTTCAGTGCATGATGTACTGTGGTTGTATCTACTCATAGATGTGTTGGGAGAAAGCTAATGAAACCTGGAACTGCCCTGTAGAAACTGATGTAAATGTGAGAGTGTCACGGGGAATTCTTTAGGGAGCAAATGTAGCAGAAATATGCACACATCCTCACATATGTATTCAGCTACTTCAGGTCATAATTCAGAGGTGAGCATGCTATTTTTACTTTCATAAGCCCAAAGGAATGGTGGCTGTCAGAGAATGTTGTCATTTTCATCTGCCTGATTGATTACAGTGTCAAACATGGAGGTGAAACAGAACTGGCATGTGACAGCTTTGACACTGACATGCTAATCATAAAGAAGGGAAATAATGAAACTTATTTTCTTTCTTCAGTCGTCTTGGAAGTTGCAGGCATCAAGAGAGGCAGCATAGGAACTAGGCCTATCACTAGAGAAGTTACTAAACTGTGATGATTAAAGCTTGCCAGATCTACTGAATGGAGTTCATATAAGAGAGAGCAGGGTAGAGCACAGCTTCCCCCAACTCTACAAAAGCCAAGGGAGAACTCCTCTAACTCACTGGCTGGGGAAGTACGGATACAACTTTGGAGGGGAATCTGAGGTGGAAACAGAAGATCAAACAGATTCCTGGCTGGGAACTCCTGTCTCTAGACTTTCTGAGAAGAAAATGGGGTCTCGTATCCACCTCCTACAATTTTGAAACCCTATTAGCGCCTTCTTCCCTCTTGTGGAAGGCATATGGTCTGTTAGGAGGTATCCAGTGCAGACTTTGCCAGGAATCGAGGGTCTCCATATTTATATTTATTTATAATATTTATTTTATTTATTTATTTATCTATCTTGTGGTTGATTTGGCAGGAGACAAGTTAGGAGTGCTGCTAGTTTGCCGTGCACCTACCTGTACAGCGGCATCCCTGCACGTTCTGGCATTGTTGGTGTCGGGGGTGGTATTGCAGTCCCCAAAGACTTTAGTCCTGGTGGACTTTAATATTCATGCCGACACCACTCTTGGAGGAGTAGTGTGTGAGTAGATGGCCACCATGGCAACCAAGGACCTGTCTCAAGTAGTCACCAGTCCAACGCATGATGGAAAACATACCCTCAATCTGATTTTCTGCACTTGCCTTGAAGCGGGTGATCCGTTGGTGGGGGAGGTGTCATCAGTGCCCTTGTCGTGGATGGACCATTACCTCCTACAGGTCTCTCTTCCAGCACACGTCTGCCCTTGGAAGGGTGTGGAAGCAGTTCGGTTGGTTTGCCCCCAGAGACTGATGGAACCAGAAAGGCTCCGGACTGCTCTGGGGGAGCTACCCTCTGATCTTGACGACCGGACACTCAACAGCCTTGTTGATCTTTGGAACACCTTGTTGACTTAGGCCATCGGCCGGACGGCTCCCAGGCATCCACTCCCTAGGCATCGGCACTGCAGGCTCCCATGGTACACTGAAGGCCTGCGGTTGCAGAAGCAAGAAGGGGTGTGGTTTGAGTGACAGTGGCACTGTTCTCACATGGAAGCCGACAGATTGCGACACAGAGCTAGTTTGCAAGCCTATGCCGTGGCTATGCGGGCAGCGAAGAAGGAGTTCTTTGCTGCTCTCATCACATCAATGAAGTCTCGTCCAGCGGAGCTTTTCCAGGTGGTGAGGGGGCTGGTTGATCTGGCCTTCCTCCACATGGAGCTGGAACCTTCCAGTGCCCACTGTGACATGTTTGTAGATTACTTCACTGACAGAATCGTTCAGATGACTTCGACGCTGCGCTTATTATAATAGCAGAACCAGATGTTATGTAAGCCCCGCCTTGTCTGATTTCGTGGGATCAGTTTCAGTGGGTCTCGCCCGCTGATCCAGAGGACCTTCTGGGGGCTGTTAGAGCCGCCACTTGTGAATTAGACCCACGTCCATCCTGGCTGGCTAAGGCCAGCTGGGAGACGTTGGGGTCGTTGCTGGCAGGGGTGGTCAGTGCCTCCCTTTGGGAGGGCGAGGTGCCGAGCTGCCTTAAGAGGTGGTGGTCAAAAAACCATCTCTGGATGTTGACTCCCTTGGCAGTTATCAGCCTGTTTCTAACCTCCCCTTTCTAACCAGGGAAAGTTATTGAACGTGTAGTGGCTCAACAGCTGCAGGAGCATCTAGACTGACTCAGTTTTCTAGATCCTTCATAATCTGTCTTTCATCCAGGCTATGGCACTGAGACTGCGCTTGTGGCTTTGGTCGATGACCTCCACCGTGAATTGGATCAGGACTGTTCGACCCTGCTGATTCTATTAGATCTGTCAGCTGCTTTTCATACTGTAGACCATGAGATGTTGGTGACACGCCTGCGGGACTGAGCCAGAACATGTTCTTGAATGGTTCTGCTCGTTCCTGGCTGGAAGAACTCAGCAAGTGGGGCTCAGGGATTATTTTTCATCTTCCTGGGACCTCTTGTGTGAAGTCCTGCAGGGTTCCATTCTGTCCCCTCTCCTGTTCAACATATATGTGTAACCGTTGGGTGATGTTGTAAAATGCTCTGGAGTTTGGTGTCATCAATACCCAGTTCTGTTTCTTTTTTTCCTTCATCTGACCCAGACCCCGCAGTCTTGGTGCTCACACGATGTCTGGAGGCTGTGGGGGACTGAATGAGGGCAAGCCGACTGAAGCTGAATCCTGACAAGATGGAGGGTGATACTAGTGGGGAAGGTGATGGGTGTGATGCCCCCCGTCATTGATGGGGTTTGCCCATCGTTGGTTCCCCAAGTTCTGAGTCTTGGGGTGTTCCTCAGTGCACAACTCTACCTAGATGCCCAGGTTGGAGCTGTGGCAAGGAGCGCATTCTGCCAATTACATCTGGTGCAATGGCTTAAACCATATATGTTGGACTCTAACATGGCCATTATCATCCATGCTTTCATCATGTCAAGACTGGACTATTGTAACGCGCTCTACGTGGGACTGCCAATGGTGATGGTTCAGAGGCTGCAGCTGGTGCAGAATGCAGCAGCCTGTCTCCTTATGGGGACAGGCCGCCAGGAGCATATTACACCAGTGCTCCATTCTCTGCACTGGCTGCCTATAGCCTTCCAGACCCAATTCAGGGTGCTGGCTCTTACCTATAAAGCCCTACATGGCTTGGGCCCCATGTATCTACAGGATCACCTCACTCCCCATGCTCTGGATCCGCCCCTGCGGTTGGCCATGAGTGGCCTTTTTGAAGTCCCCCGGGTTTCCCGGGGGGTGACTACTGAGAGGACGTTCTCGGTGGCCACACCTAGGCTGTGGAACTCCCTCCTGGCAGAAGCCCGGATGGCCCCGGACCTCTCCTCTTTTCAACGTCATTGTAAGACCTGGCTGTTCCACCAGTCCTTTGCAAGGGAGATGGGTGAGGGTGGGGTTTTACTTACTTTTAGGGGCGGGGTATTTAATTTTCTGATTTTTTATGTCTTTGACAACTCCCTCTTCCCTTGGGGGGGATACTTTTTTTTCCTCTTTCCCCCCTTTTATATTGTTTTATAGTGGGTTGTGTTTATATTGATTTTATATGTCTGTATTGTATATATTGTAAGCCGCCCCGAGCTGCTTTAGCAGGAGGGGTGGGATGTTAAATGTTTTAAATAAATAAAATATGCAAGGTGTGTATTGTAATATGTAACAGAGATGTTTCTTGAAAATCATTTTTGAAAGTGCCTTAAAATCCACTAAAACTAAGGAAATTGCATTGGGTATTTCAAAATTCCCCACAAAGACCCCATCTGCTTGTCCTGTGTTTTTGTTGTTGTTTCATCCAATGTCCTGTTTGTTTTTTGTTGCATCAGAACAGGTTTTCTATTCTAGCAGAAATAGAATTTGGGAATGCCAGATGATGCCAGGGAAATGTCCTTTGAATGACCTGCTCACAAAAATACTTTGCCTGGATTTTTCCCCCAGTGGCATAACACAGAATGGTACCTAGTGCAAGGGAGAACGTACCTAGTGCAGAAAGCAACACTCTCATTGAAGAGCGTTGCTTTGTGGCTAGGTTGGTGAAAAATACGATACACAGATGTAGACAGTACATATGCTAAGAATCTGGATTCAGGGTGTTCTAATGTTGTGCTGGTTCATTTTGTGCCCTTAGCCACGCTACTTAGAATCTCTCTCTCTCTCTACCTCCCCCCACAGTTTTGCCACCAATAAATGAGGATAGTCCAGGGTATGCAGGTTAGAAGAGCGGGATACGTTTACATGCCTTGCCTATAGCTTATAACTCCTAGTGGCTACTAATGACCAGGAAAAAATGCTTGACCCAGTAAAGTACCTGACCCATTGTGAAGTTGTAAGCAGAAAGAGACTTTCTTTTTCTCTGCAGCAATCAGTTGAAGTATGAGATTTGATTATCCACATACTTATAACTGCTGGATCAAGTCCAACAACAAATTAAAATATTTACTGAAATGTTGTTCATTGATTGTAAAAATTACACACTCTTGTTTTAAATTCCGTCTGCAGTGTTTGATTTGACCTCTTGCAGTTCTAGATTTTCTGTACCTACAATTCTATTAATCAAGTGGCCATGTAGGCCCTCTTGAGTAATCACATAACAGAGATGAATCTGTTTTCAGTATTCCCTCAGTATCTTTGTTAATGGCTCTGTGTCTCCTTTCACATGCTCCATGTCCTTTTAATCTCTCACCGTGTAGGCTAATCTGTACCTTATAGGCATGTGGTCCCTTTTAGAGATTTTTATCACCGTTTTAAAATCTTACCTTGTAACATATTGACAAACAATTTGGAATGAGTCTCAAGCCTCCAATCTATTCGAAATAAAGCCCATGCTCCAGAATAGAGTTTCTCCCTCATGAATCTTAGGGAGGAAATTGGCCCTTCTCAGTTGTATATCTGGTTCCCACCAATCAGCGTTTGCTATAGGGAAAGCTCCGCTGCTGTGCAGCCATTGCCAGGTGTTTTACTGGACTGCCCCCATTTTAGCGATACTTGCCATGAACTTTAACATAACACCATGCCTCAACAGGACTAGCCAGCTTGAATACTTTCCTTGGTGGCAAGGCTAATTGAAGTGCTTTTTTAAAGGTTTTTAACAGGCCAGTGGCTGGTTCCACTCTTTCCAAGTTCTTTTAAACATGAAATGTTCGGTTTCTTATAGTAGTTTTAATTCTGATGCACCTCTGCTGTTTTCACCTTCCTGGTTTTCCCTTGTATTTGGTATCTTGTGGTATGATCTGTTTGTATGTTTTACTGTGTTTTTAACTCTGCTGTGACTCCACACTTTTGTTTTTTATCTCCTTGTGTCTGGCTCAGTATGGCCTCGTTGCTGCTGTGCAATTCACCCCTACTTACCTTCCTAATTGACACAGTATCTTTCATCTCTTTGAGAAGTTCTTTCATAGTATCTATCAATCATCTTATTTGCCCTTATCTGAATTTTTGTTACAATTTTATCTTTGTTAGTGACTTATGGCAAGAGATTTGACTGGTTATTTTTAAGCAGTATTTGAAATATGAAAAGTCTGCAAATGGGTAATGAAACATATTTCATTACATTACATTCCAAACCTACAATATACATGCACACAGGATTTGTTTTTCCTTACATTGTTCTCAATTAAGAATCCCTTCCCATCCCATTCATGACATTTAAACATCAGTTTCTCTATTTACCTCATACCCATTCATTTTTTCCCTTTCTTGAGAGAAGTTGGAATGAATCTGAATGTTCTGTAACCTGTATCTGATCTTTCCTTTCCCAAACAGCGGCTGGAATGATTGTGAATGTTCTGCAACATCACAGTAGCTCAGTCAGTGTCTGCTGTAGCCCACAGGACGGCTGTTTTGGGGTTACAAAATATGAATGAGATAATGAGGTGTTCAAACCAGGCATAAATCTTGCAACTTGGAGAGTTCAGGGTTTTTTTTCCATTTGACTCTGTCTCACTACTCGGTCATTGACCTTATCCTTAGACATGACCTCTCTAGGTATTGAGAGTTCCTTCAGTCTCTGTGTCACTTTGGTTTGAGCATTTGCTTAGTCTGAAACTTTAAGACATGTAGGATTCTGTGTGATGACTTTGTGCCAGGGGCTGATATGAGACAAAAGAAACTAATTTCATCTTGACCCTCTTGTTGTTTGAAACTGAATGACAACTCTTAACTCTTCAACATGCAGCCATTCTGAGCTTCTTGACAGTAACACACCTAGAGATCCTGAAAGCATTTTTATTTCTCAAGCCGTTATCTTGCGTTAATGCCAAGCTCTCATCCTTGATTTATGCTTCCTTCCTTCTCAAGTCTGGAGTTCTTATTGTTGTAATATTAAAGATGAGACCTGTAGAATGAAAACAGCTTTGTTGAAGTGCCCAAAGTAAACTACTTTTATGGGGGGGTTTATAATGTATATGAAAGGGGGGGGGTGACGGGCAGCAATTCATGCATTGTTGAACAATTTTCAGGTGTTCTCTCTAGGAATTGCCCAAGGCAATTGAGTGTTTGAGCTAGAAATAGAGTCAGGGCATTATATGGTACAAGAGTTAGTTACTTAGGCCATGATCCACGAACCACTTACTCTGATGTAGCCCCATTAAACCCCAGAGGCTTACTCTGGTGTAAGCAGCTAGTGGATCACAGCCTCTGGCTTTTTTTTTTATCATCATTTTGTTTTACTTCCCCACATTGGTTAAACCTCATACTGGATGTTTTTCCAACCTAGAAGCAAAAGACAGAATGTTGTTATTTATTATTATTATTATTATTATTATTATTTATACAGCGCCAGAGATGTATCTGGCGCTTTACAGAGAACAAGATAGACAGAGTCCTACCCGAGAGCTCACAATCTAAAGAAGACGGGGGAAGGGGAGACAGGGAATTTATTTATTTATTTATTTATTTCTATGATTTTTACCCCGCACCCTCCTGTAACCAGCTCGGGGCGGCTTACAACAAATATAAATACATAAAAACACTATAAAAACAGTTTAAAACAATCAACATTTACCAAAATATTTAAAAACAAGGCCCCGGAAGTTAAAACAGTAAAAACAGGCTGGGGGCGAAAAACATAACCCTAACCCACCCACCCACCCCCAAAGGCCTGGGCGAATAGCCAGGTTTTACAGCACCGCCGGAATGACAATAGACTTGGGGCCAGGGAAGGGGGAACAGAGGGAGAGACAAGGGATGCAACATTCATGAGGATGCGAGAGCTCAGGTAGTACATGTTCTTGGCTTGGTTACAATAAGTTGGAAGTTTGCAGATAACAGGTGGGGGATAAACCTGGGTGGGGATGCTGAGCAGGAGTTAGGAAGGGCAGAGCGGAAGAGGTGGGTTTTGAGGAGGAATTTGAAGGTAGAAAGGGAGGGGGCAAGGCGAATGTGGAAGGGAAACAATTGTTACTTATTTAGAGTTTAATTTAAAAAAATTTAAAAACTATTACTGTTACCCATTTTACCCAGAACGACACTTTGAAAATAGTATAAAATGTGAGAAATTGACATTCAAAAAGTAGATGATAGCAGATACCCCCAGTACTTAAGTTTGCAAACCTCCTGGAGATATAACAGTTGGTTTTTTGTATGCTGCTGACTCTCCAAGCCATTCACATATGAGATGAAATTTTCCATCTCTTACTGAAAATGAATAATTTGGCAGCATTTTAATAAAACCCCACTGGAAATTTTTGAGGTACATTTCAGTAAATCAACCTTTTGACATTTCCCCCATTTTATACTTTAGAAAGTGCAGGGATTTGTGTCTGTGTTTGAAAATTAAACACAACCAACATGTTTAAAGAAGACTTCTGATCTTAGATGCCCAACATCAGTCACCCATGGTCTGTTTTTAAGCACTGCTTGTCGCACACAGCTGCTGATTTTAATTTGACTTGTGGGAGTTAAGAGTCTCTGAAAATGTGGCCAATATACGACGATACTGTCATGGAGGAACATAGGGTCGCACACGTGTAACACGGGCCTACGTGTAGATTACAAGTCTGGTAAATATGTAAAGCAAAAGGTTCCACATGTATGTAATGTTACAATTGAGAACTGTAAAACCCAGATCAGGACTGTGACACGTTGCCCAAACTCCAGGAAGTAGGGACAGTTAAAAGATTGTGTATTGGCAAAACCCTTGCCAGACGGAACCCCATGGAGATGCAAATGGATCGTCATGTTTGCCTGGGTTGCCTACGTGACAGGCCTCACATTTCTACAAGGCGGGAAACCAAGACAAAGGGACCATGACAGATACTTAAGCAAGAGCCATTAAGCCAGCTTCGCTATCACTTGCCCAGAGTCACCTTGAGCACTCTCATCTGCATCTTGCCAGCAAGCTAGGCTGGAAGACATGAACTGAGAGAGGGGACTTTGCTGTCTAGCAACTCTAAGTCTGGAGACCCAGTCGCTTACATCAAGGGCTGAGAAGAACTTATGGACCTTCGTAGGGTAAGATGCCTATTTAGGAACTCAACCAGTATAGGTTAGCAATGCGTTATATTTACCTTTGATTTCTAGCAATCACATTGTATCAACTATCTTGCTTATGTAATCAATAAACTTACTTCTTATATTTATGAAGACGTGTCTGTGTCTAACATTGGAACACAAGTGAGCAACAAGAGTTCTCAAGCTCTTGCAAACCCAGAGAGTAAAGAGTCTGTAAATGGGAAGGATCAGGCCCTTGAGTGACAAAGGGTTTGTCCCTGCAGCAGACTTGAATCAGCCAGAGAGAGAAAACTGATCCAAGTGGGCTGTACGTGAGGGAAACTGAGTCGCTCAAACCCGGTAAAGTGGGAGTGTGGACCTCCAACCTGTGACAGATACAGCATACACACAAGAATGAGCTAAAGTTTGAAACACAGCGTGAAATAATCCTTGCTGAAAAGTCTCTTTGGCTATTTGAGAAAGTTGTACAAGGTTTAAAAATATTTTTTGTAAGTATGATTATTTGGCTTCTCCTAGGTTTCCAGCACATCCTAGTGGAGTACCATCTGAAATAGCATGCGTAACCTTTGGTTGGTTTTTGCCATTAGCTTGGCCATGTGGTTTGGGTAGGAACAGGGCCTGCTGCTCTGTTTACTTAATAGAGAGCATATGTGAAACATACACAAATAAACAATACCTTAATATTAGAGAGAGAGTTGGAGCGTGACCATAACTATGTTCAAGTTTAAATATAAGGCCAGATCCTTTAAGCCTTTACTCAGAAACTACTCAAAATGAAGCAGATGCAAGTAAGGGAGGACAAGAAAGAAACAAATAACATGAGACTGAATAAAGGAGGGGGAGGAGGATTACAAAGAGCATAATATTCATGCACATGTAGACTCGTGAAATAGAATGCAGGCATGCCTCACCCTATATACACACTGGAAATATCATTTGTTTGAGTTGCTGTATTCATATTCTTGTTTTTCAAATCTTATTTAGCCTGAAACAGATTCCAGAGTCAATGGAGTTTCTCCCTGTGCTTCACCCCAGCATTCTGCACTCAGCTACTCTCTTGATCAAGACACCAGCTTACAATTTCATCAGACAGGTTGGTAATTTGGTCAAGCGTACTGGTTTGTTCTGTGAAGGGTTGCAGCAAACTGCATGGGTGCATGTTTGAAATGGTTAATGAATCCACAGGGGGATCCATCTTGGTAACAGCACTGGCTACCACAACATGCATAAATGCCCATCTGCAGAATTGGGCGATATGAACATGTGACACAGTCCAGCCACAAGATGGTGACCAGGGCTGAAGACAGGTCAGAAAATGGCACCCAAAAAGAGACATACTTGGAAAAAGGGTACTGGCCCTTTAAGCCAGTGAAGAGTCTAAGACTCTGGCCTATATCAAGTGAACACACCTCTCTTGGGTACCAGACTGCCCTGGGTACAGGACTGGCTCTAGGGGTGTGTGAGGAGGCCAGCCACTAAATTTAGGCACCCAGTTCTGGGACAAAAGCGGGGTACTGCAGAGTACTTTGTATTTTTGTCCAGGGGTCCAGAGGTAAGTTCCACAAACTCAGAAGGACAAGGACCCCTGCGAAAAAAGGAAATAATGTAACATTATGGTTTGGAGAAAGAGTAGCTGGAGTTATATCAGTAACTTTGGCCATAATTCTCAAACCATTTACACCAAAGTATCCCAGTAATAATCCTCCTTTAATTGGGGGAGTTCTTGACACACGCAAGAACTTTACAACATTAACTCCAGGGCTGCATAACAGCGACGCCCTTCAGACACTGGGTGAAAACAGACATGACGCTAACCACCCTTTAACCACCTTTGGTGGTCGTTTATGCATGTTGCAGGACTACATAGGGCACCAATACAGCCCTGCAACATGCATAAATAACCGCCAAGGGTGGTTAGCGTCATGTCTGTTTCACCCGCTGCCTTCTTATATAGGTGGTACCTAGGAAAGGCGAAATCCAGAAGTCAGTAATGAGCAATGTGTATTCTGCACCCTAATTCTGGTTATAATGGAATTAGGGTTATAATGGAATTGTTTGTATTGACATTCTGGTAAAGAATGAAAACTGATTTTATTTGCCCAGTAGGTTATAACTGAGAGTTAAGTGATATGCAAGATTGGATTTCATCTTAGAAATGTATTAACCATACTCTAGTAGTAATGCCTAGGAAACCCACTGCATGCTACAGATATGTGTGAGTTGCAGAATAAATACGTACAATAATGCATCACAGAAAGTATTTTATTCATTTTATTCTAATAATTGCTTTGTTTTCATTATACTGTAATGCTTCACAAATGTAATAATGCATAATATTTCATAAAAGTAACCTGATTCTGATAGTACCAACCTCATCATTACAGCAGTTGAGCCCTGATTCATGGTAGCTTTTAAAATTTAAACATGCTTATGTGATGTTGAAGGATCGATGGAACTGTATATATTTAAATGATTGGTATAAATATTTTTTTCGGTTAGTTTGCTCTTCTGAATCAAAGATTTTGAGGTCTTGATGAGAAGAAATACCATTTTTGTGTAGAAATTATGAAGTGTGAAGATTAGTGAATTATAGCCAAATCTGATTAAACTGCAGTGGAAGCCATTTAACGTTGTTGATAGTTTAGTGAGGCATTGGCACCAGGTAATGCACTAATATCCTTAAGAAAAATAAATATGCCCATCCCTCCAAAAACTGATCTGTTGCAAATATGGAACATGTCTTGTGCTGTTGTCATACTCTGATAAGAGTAAATAAAATTGTGATATATACTTTTTAGAAAAAAATCAAAAAAAAAATGGAGCAGCAGAATTCGCTCTTCCTGTTCATGGACTATTTTAAAGTAGCCCTTTAAGAAATAAACAAACTAACGAATGTTCTGAAGAACCTCTAAGCTGATGAGACTGCTGATGCACTTTGAACAAAGGCTTGCAGGATGATAAATGCTTACGAAAATCAATATAATTTGTTTGCTTTGGAAGTTACGCCATAAATTGTTCAAAACTAGAAGAGAATATAAAATGTATAGCTCTCACACATGAAAGAATAATTTATTTATTTCAGCAAAAGTTCCTTACATCCTGCTTCATCTGGACAATTCCCTCTGGTTAAATTTCAGGCACAGTGGTTAAGCTTTATATAATGCAGAAATAGGCTGCAAGCTGATAATTGAACTTCCACCTCCACATCCAACTCTGGCAATTATCAATGAAACAATACCTGTGCTTCAAACTGCAAAGCGCCTGGCTTTCAGCTTAAATTATAAAATGGTTAGATGACAGGATCGATGAGAATCATATTGAGAATCTTTTTGTCACTTTTTTGCTTATGAAATTCATTGCTCGTTGTCATAGCTGCAGATGACTTGTTAGCCCCACCTCATGATACCAGCACCGATCTAACAGACGTCATGGAGAAAATCAACAGCACATTTCCCGCTTGCCACCGTAAGTGTAAAGTGTAATGAACGTTCTGTCTTTTTTCCCCTCATCATTCTTAAGATAAGAGTGGCACTGAAATTAGAGATTAAAACTACATGCAAATAAATGTGATTATAGGATATTGACCAAGATAAATGAAGCTTAACTCTGATAAGATCACTTGCTGAGATGCCGAGACAGTGTCGTCTCTTCTTTGAAACTGTGTGAGAGATAATATGAAGCCAAATAAAATAATAGCCCTAAGCTTAAGAAGAAAATTATAGTTTGTGTCCTACAGTTTTGTTTGTTTCTTTCTTTCTTTCTTTATATGGATATTTATAATCCGCTCCCTCTTGCGCAATGGCAGCTCAGGGTGGCATACATCCTAATCATAAAATAACAATAAAATCATCTAAAATACTACAAAATAATTAAGATAAAATATAAAAGTGAACACAGCGATTTCCAGGCAATAAAACGATAAAAACCCTCCCCCCCACCTCCCCTCAAAAAGGCCCGGTGGAACAGCCAGGTTTTACAGCATCTACGGAAAGAGGGGAGGTCTGGGGATACGTGGGCCATGGGAATTCCACCGAGAACGCCCTTTGTGCCGTCACCACCCGGCATACCCGGGGGACCTTGAGCTGGGCATCCCCAGCCGACCGCAAGGGTCGCGAAGGAACCCAGGGTCTGAGACGGTCTCACATGTTTCATGTTTTTAAAGAGAAAAAAAAAGAGAAAAACCTGAAAAACTGTACTTTAAAAAGGGATCTTTTTTCTGATGCCAGAAACAGTAATGGAAATGCAAAGTCAGATATTTTGCTGGTGTAAGAAGGCTAGCACTTACAGCAGCAGCAATCTTAGCTTGGAGGATTCTGAGTGCCCTCACTTCCTAAAGCAACTCGCAGGTTGGGGCCTTTAACCCACACACTGAGAGATAGGAGCCAGGATTTGCCATTTTCTCTTGTGTGTATCTGAATTA
This sequence comes from Sphenodon punctatus, assembly GCA_003113815.1. Taxonomy (NCBI): domain Eukaryota; kingdom Metazoa; phylum Chordata; class Lepidosauria; order Sphenodontia; family Sphenodontidae; genus Sphenodon; species Sphenodon punctatus. The sequence goes on from QEPC01001533.1 coordinate 4,098,769, forward strand.
ACCCTAAACACTGGGAGCAACATCATCATGGTTGTAATTATGCATAACAAATAATCTTCTATCCTCTTCCTCGTTCAGTGTACACACACTTAAATGTAATGCACCAATTAAAATATCACAGAATAGATCAAATAAAAATCAGTAAATAACAGGCATATTAGATCATTCTTTCTCCCCATGGGCCTTCATGCGCTCTGTTTCCCCAGCTGGCTAAGAGTCCAGTTGTAGCCCATTGTGATCTTTTTAAATTCACACATGATGAGGACTTTCTGAGCCTGGAATTCCCCCCTCTGACACAGAGGGGACTGATGGTTCAGCTGCCACCAAGCCCTGGGGAGGACGGTACCGTGATCCAACCTGAGCTCCAACTGTGAAGATACCATACTAACACAAGCGCTATTTCACTTCAGTTGGGGCTACACTATGGCAGCGCTTTTTCAGAATCAGAGCATTAATGGAGAAGTTAGAAAGCCAAATTGAATACACATCAGGGCCATCTCTAGCCCCATAGTGACTTCCCTAGAAGAGATGAAATGACCGGGGACACTTCAAAAGTCTGAGGATGCCTTACATCAAAATAAGATGTCTGCTGCTCTCTCTTCCTCTCAAGTGTCAATGCAGTCTCTGTTCCCACCAGACAGAATCTCTTATCTTGTTGGCTCTGTCAGCATTTACACTGATCCTAAGCAGAGTTCTTGTAGTGCTCTTCTTAGCAGAGAGTCATTGTGGAGTCCTTGTGTTGTTAACCTAGTATTAGCTCTTGTGGTATTTTCGTAGTCTGGGTGCACATCTCTTGCAATAAAATCTCCTCTGTGAACAGGAGGGGCAGGGTAGGAAAAAAACTAACTAAATAAAAAACGCACAATATTGTGGCGCTCAAGCTTTGCCCTTTCAGGACATTGTCACCTGCACACAGGTACACGATATCCCCAAAGGAAAGTTGGTTACCATTAACCATTTTTATACGTGACCAAAAAGGCCTGGGGTAGAAATCTACCCCACCACATTTCATGATAGTTTGCACATTCAAGCAGTTTAAGTGCCGAAGGAGTAGGGTAAAAATCTACCCCATGAGCCACACAACGTTGTATTTCTGAAGGGGTAAGTTGAGGGTTTTAATAATACACATATTACTTTCAGTATTAGCAATTATGGGTTTGGGGACACCCCTAAATGCGTTAAAGTTCAAATAATGTCTTTGTACAGATAACCAGAAAAGTAGTAGTAATGACTACTTGGGGTTTGATTTTTTTTTTAAAAAAAAAAGTTGCGATTTTGTGTGTCTAATCATGCAGATAAGATCCTATTATATTCTGTTTTCCCAACTCCACTGAACCCTATTAAAACATTCCCTTTATCTCTCATGAGCACTTTCCTCAGCTTTTAAGAATGACGTTCGAAAGCATGCATTTTACACATTTTGAGAAAGCAAATTAATATCTTGTGAAAGGCAGCTTGCTTGAGCTGGCCCCTGGGGTCCTCCGTTAGTTCTAGATAATTGCCCAAACTCCGCTAGTGTTGCAAATTAATGGTCCGATCCTGAGAGAGGCTGAGCACCACCAGCTCCCATTGACATCAGCAGACATTAGTAGTGACCAGCTCTGCTCAGGATTAAGATACAAGTTCCTCGGTTTCTCTGCCGTGACGCAAAGAATTCTCCTTTTGCAAAGGATGGGAAGGCAGCCTGGGGCTAGTGTGTACTTGGCTCTAAACAGTGACACAGCTTCCCCCCCACCAGCTATAGGCTGGGGCGCCACCAAGCCCCTCCAACTTTTCTCTCTGCACTGTCACCTTCCGGGTCTGATTCAAGGTGTTGGTCCTTACCTATAAAAGCCCTACAAGGTCTGGGTTCCACCTACCTGTGGGACCGCCTCACTCCCTGGGTTCTAGAATGGCTGTTGCAGTAGGCCAGGGGCGCCATCTTGGAGGTTCCCCATGTTTGGCGGGGAGGCACATTGGAGAGAGCGTTCTCGGTCGCCGCACGCCTCCCGGTGGGGTTCCTTTGGCCCGGGACCTTCCCGCCTTCAGGCATCAATGTAAAATTCCACCAGGCATTTGATGAAGGAGACGGGTAGGGGGAGAGGGGGTGTTGGGTTGGGGGATGTTTGCTGTTTTATTGAATTTTTAGGTCATTTGTTGTTTTTATTCTGTGTTTTATGTTGTACGCCACGCCGAGCTGTTTTGGCAGGAGTGGGCAGCACAGTAAATCTTTTCATAAATAAATAAAATAAGCTGCGAGAGATTTGTTCAAAATAGTCAGGAAGGGTGGCGAATATCGGCCAGCACCTTTTTCTCTAGCCAGTGAGGCTGATCCTAAATAGGGGAACTGTGCACTTTTAGGGGAACTGTGTCTTTTGGAATCACCAGATGATCACTGAGTCAGCTACATCGATGTGTGCAGTATTCCATCTCCTGTGTTATTCCCACCCCCACCTAATCACCCATCCTGTTACAGCCTGTAGTTTATCAGTAGTTACAGTGTTCTAGCTCAGGATAATTAATTAGCAACAATGCCACCAAGATTTGATGTCCCAACAGTAACAACTGCAAAGAATTCTGCTTATTAAACTGCACTATTTGATCAAAACAGAGTTCTTTTGTGAGATGTTAATTAAGTGAAAATCAGTTTTTAAAAACATTCTATTATTATTATTATTATTATTTTATTATTAACAACAAACATTTATATAGCGCCAGCAGTGTACCTGGCACTTTACAAAGTAATAAAATAGACACGGTCCCTGCCCCTAGGGCTTACAATCTGAGAGACAGGAGCTGGGGGAGAGACATAGGAAGGGGAACAGAGGGAGAGACAAGGGGTCTAACATTCATGAAGATGCGAGGTCTCAAGTGCACGTACTTGGCTTGGTTACGATGAGAATGACAGCAGGCTGGTCCATGTGGCAAGGATAAGGGTAAACCGATCGTAGGTATAGGAAATAGTGGCTCAGCAGGATAAAGAGTCAGACAGAGCAGAGCGAAAGAGGTGAGTTTTAAGGAGAGATTTGAAGGTATGAAGGGAGGGGGCAAGGCGGATGTGGACAGGGAGGGAGTTCCAGGCATGGGGGGCAGCAAGTGAGAAGGGACAAAGGCGCTTAGGGGAGCAGGGAAGGCGTGGAAGGGTGAGAGAAGGGACAGAGGAGGAGCGAAGTGCACGGGCTGGAGTATGGAGGGCGGTAAGTGCAGAGAGGTAGGGGGGAATGTTTGAAGACAGTTATTGCATCTAAATATTTTCCTCTAACACCAATCCACTGAATTCCACACCCAGCTGTGGATTATTTCTTTCTCTGAGTCTTGAGTAGCCTTGATAAGATTAAACTGTCAGCTGTTGTTTTATTTATAATTCTGATTCTTAGGAGGTCTCTGTGTTCTCCCTTTCAAAATCACATCAGACTGAAATTGGTTTATGAGCTGTCAGTCCAAAGATAGATTATTTTGCTAAGCACTGGTGAAAATGCTTTTAGACTGTGCTTCTTCCAAATCAAGTGGTCAAAACATTTTGAGTTGTTTCAGATGTTCAGGTCAGAGGCCAAAGCAGCTTTAAAACTGTTCTATTTTAATATTAAAGAATGGGCGATACCTGCCTGGAGTGCACCAGTGGCATTTATTGCTTCTTAGTGGTGGGCACTGTACAAATTTGTACATTGATAACACCTGTCTCAGAGATCTTACAGTCAAATATCTGGGCGCTTGTTACTTTGTATATGGATGATGATGATGACTTGCTCCTTAGCTCAGTCTCTACTTTCTGAGCTACTGCTGCACATCTGATCTGTAAGATAGGGTGAGTTGAGGACAAAGTGCCTCTATCATTTTGCTAGAGCATTAATGTTGTATTTTAATATGTAAGTTCTGTGCATTGAATTAATCACATGTGATGCCTAGGAGCAAGTTCCATGATAGCTACAGTTTTTGAAAAATAAAACCTAATGGAGGCACAGTCCCTCAGGGGAGGCCTCGTGCAGGGAATCTTACGGTCCAAAATCTAATCGGTTGGAAAGGCTTTGTCTGTTGTAATGACATTAGCTGGTCCTTGGGACTGTGATAAAAGCCCATTATCCTCAACAGATAAGATGCCTTTAACCTTTGTTATAGTCAGGAACACAATTTTTTCTCTCATAAGTGTAAAGGGGGGAAATGAATAACTATTAAAAACAAGAATTCCCTGTAGAATAGCAAAGGCCTCAGCTGCTAACAGCAGATAGAAATATTCTTTTGCTTGATTACATTTGTCTGTTGTGTATTCCTCCAGCATTTCCTTTTCTGGGTCTGCTGAATCAGGTTTCACATAATTGGAGTTCATGTTAGGGGGCTTCTTTATGAGAAATAGAAAGTCAGGTAATCGACTTCCTTAATAAGCATTTCATAAAAGTAAATTAGACCTTGACAACCAATGCAAGAGTTGTTACAGCAAATAAGAGTTGAGTTCTTCTGGACTAAAGCAAATCCCCAAATGGTTAAAATTAATGAGAGGCTGATAATCGTGTCTCACTAATGTAACAGGAAGTCTCATGTTTGCCAAGCTGACACTGCATTGCTTACGTAGACCGAATGCACACAGCGCAGCATCATAACCATCCGGGGCAGTGGTATGTCCCTGCAAGAGCAGCCCTTAGCAAATCAGAACACTAGCCACACCTGGCTCTAAGTTGAGCCTAACTGATTCCACCTGAGCAAACTGTTTACTCACCTTAGAGAAGGGACACAGGAAGGGCCACAGCATGTAAACTGTTTATCTGATGATGATCGGTTTCTCCACTGATGGAATAAAGGAGCAGAAAGAGAAATCCTCTTCTGGAGTCTCCTTTATAGAGGAGGGTGGGTGGGTCCTGACCCTGCAAACACCTATCACAGACAGGTGCTGCCCCACACAGTCCATTGAAATAGGGGGTGGAGTAGTAATAACTGTCCATCGTAGTTGCTGCTAGCAGTCGGAATCCTACAATTTGTAAAGCATCTCCTAAAAAGGGCTGAATGGCTGCAGTCCCAAACTGCTTGCGCACAATGCATGCAGTTTGCGCGCACATGCATGCAGGGCATGGAATCGGCACCAATGTCTCCCACTCATCTTGACTTAATTGGGAATTGGGGGCACTCACTGTCTGCAGTGTAGCCCCAGCACCTTATACATTTGGAACCGGTGTTGGTACAAGAATGAAAGAATAAAATTTGATACAACCATCCTGATTTTGTACACATAAATACATATATCTACATTATCATGAAATGTGAAGGATATATTAGTACACTGACGTATTTACACAGAAAAGTTCAGTTAGCCATACGCTGTGATAGATTAATGCATTGATAAAAACCGTAGGGAGAGATTCAACTATCTAGAATGAAGAGAGGCTGTGACTAAAGAGCTCCCTTTATTAATGCTTGATTAAAATTAGCCAAAATGAAGGAAGCGGATGCATAAAATCTGTTCCAGTTTCTTTTAGACAAAATGGGTAGGAAGCTCTTAATGCTGACTTGTAAAACTGTGGCTTCTGTAACAATGGGTGTTAATAAGCGTGATGATGACTAAGTGGTGGCCTGACCCACATGGGGAGGAAAAGCATCACGGACACAGTCCGGACTGGGTTGAGCCGTGGACAAACATGCTGGTTGCCAGGGTGGGTGGGTGAGGTATGAATATGCAACTGGCCCTGCCCCTGTGCTACACCCAGCGTGTCTTCCTTCCCCCCCCTCCCGCCCCACCACGGCAGGCCTGATCCTGGCCTGGTCATGGTGGGCCACAGCAGATGTGGTAGCCTGCTGGGACCTGCTTTGGCCCAATCGGGCAGACCTTAATCCAGGCCGTGACTCTGAGATTTTCTGGGGTCAATCCCGGGCTGACATCTGGTGGCACCTGCACACACATGCAGGTGAGGTCTGGGTCAAAGCAGGCAACAGCATGATTTGGTCATGTCCTTTGACAACCAACATTGACGTACTAAAACCATTTCTTCCAAAAAAAAGAATCAGCAATTTAAGATTCCCCACTTCATGCTTTCCAGCTCTGCATTCCTACCTCGTGCTTTTTTCCAGCCCTGCATTCTCTAACTATTTCCAGAAGTCTACTTATAACTCATTAACTAAGCCAATATATGGTATTAGCAGTAAACAGCATGCAGGAAAAGGGATTTCATATATTCCTCATATGTCTTTACCCTATTTGCATTATTCTTCCATTATCACAAGTTTTTTAGAGTCAGGACAGTTGCTGAGTGAGCTGTAGAGAGAAAAGAAAAATATGCTACTCACCCATGAAGTTTTGTTCTGAGAAACTGACTGAGAACCTCAGCCATTGTTGCTAGTAGGATTGCACCCAATATGTTTGGTGCTGTCCACAGGCATAGGAAGATGCAATTCCTACTCCGAAGAGTTTTCAGTCTAGCAAATATGTAAAGGAGAAAAAAATAAATGTACACTTACAGAAACCTGACTTTTCCAAGATATAAGTTCAACAAAAATTCCAAACCAAGACTAACTGATTTTACTACTTTGCATTTGAGTGAAGGAAAATTAAAAGGACAAATCTATTCATTGTAGTAGAAGAGTGAGGAGAGAGTGATAAGAATTTATTTATTTATTTATTTATTTAGATTTGTTTGGCCGCTCCATCCTGCTAGTGTAATTTAGTGTATCAACACCCTGATTCCTTTGCTTTTATGTTTTTTTCTTCCCTGTTGATTATTTCTTTTATTTTTACACTAAAAGCTCCCCAGGGCAAGTACTATCTTCCTTCATGTTTCCAAGGCATAGCATTTTTAGGGTGTCACCACAATATGTTAAGGGGATATAACAATTATCTAGAACAACTTGCATTTAGCGTTAAGAACCTAACCTAATATGGCACATTCAGTTTGGCACAAATGTATGAGGTACAAAGTGTTTAAAGTCCAGCAAATAATTATAATGCTGAGGAATTATGTATGAACTCCCAAACTCTATGGGAAACTATTCCAGTCGGCTATTTCAAATTTTGTAAAGTTCAAATATGAAATCCTTCCGTTCTTTGCCCAGCATGACTTTTTCTTAATACAGTAATCCTTTGCTCTCCTACTATATTGTACTTCCCATTTTAACTTCAAGTGTTAAATTCTTCTTATTTATTTATTTACAGCAAACCTCCCTGGCAGACCGCAGGTATGATATGTGTTTCATTTATTTGTAGAGTCTTTCAGTTGTGTTCCCATTATGCAAGCGGAAGAGTTCCTTTAGATTTTATAATGAGTTCCACACTTTCAGATGTATGTAAACCAGTTTGTTGTTTAAATGCTAATGACTTTCTGTAGCAGTCAGTCAGTGAGTGTCTCCTTCAAAAAAGTGATTTTTGAAAACAAATGCCACACATTTTTCTCAGGCAATTAGTTTGATAAAACTTCAGTAATTCCTGTTGTACATTGCAGAAATACAAACAAATCACAGGAATGGCATTTACTATTCTTCTGCATATATAAATTAGCTACTGTGTATGACATAATAATTAATGGCTTCTGAGTATTTTCATTTTAAGCAACTCTTACAAGTAGTAAAAATTGTTATACAGGTTTTTCAACAGGAAATTGGAAATGTCTCTAAGCTGGTTCTTTGTGCTTTAAAATTGCATCACATTGCACTACAATCTCTAGTTCAGAGGTTTGACCATTTTTTCTTTCCTCCATTACCAAACTCATTGTACCCTTTGGACATTCCTATAGACCAAAGTTTGTATCCAGACTTACGTATGAATTTTTGACATTTTGGACGTACTTGTATAGCTTTTTAAGGGCAATTGTTTTACATCTGAGTCAAAATGCCTGCTAAAAACTATGAGAACACAAGTACCATATTGGATCAGACCAATAGTCCATTGAGACCAACATCCTGTCTCTAACAGTAGCCACGTCCAATCATTTGGAGAAGTACCCAACAGATCATAATGGAATAATCCATTCCCTGCTGTTCACTCCCAGGTTCCGACATTCAGAGCTGGCATCCCCTGACCTACTTGACTAATAGTCATTTATGGACCTATCCTCCAAGAAATCCTTGTTTAAACCCAACTGTGCTACTGGCCTTCACAGCACCCTTTAACAAGAAGTTGCACAAGTTAATTGTGTATTGAAATAAAAAGTGCTTTTTTTATTTGTTGTAAATCAGCTACCAATTAGTTTCAAGGAGTATCTAGTTCTAGTATTATCTGAGGGGATAAATAACAGCTTCCTATTTACTTGTTCCACATCACTCAGAATTGTATAACTTATATCCCCTCAGTCCAAGTTGAAAAGCCCTAGCGTATTGTCTCCTACAGAAGCCGTTCCATACCCTTGATCATTTTAGTTGCCTTTCTATGTATCATTGTCTCAAGGAATGCAACTGATTTCTGAAATCACCATCCTTTCTGTAAAGGCTTGGGTTCCAACTACGTGCTGCCTTTATCTCTTTCTCTTCTCTCCCCATCTGCCCACCCCCCTCCATTAACCTTTGAAATTGAGCCTTGCAGACACAGGGAGATCAATAGTTGTGTGCTGCAGTTGCTTTAATATTCTTCCACAACTTAACTTATATTGTATAACAGAGAAGAACTATTTCTGAAACCAGCTTTCAGAGGGCTCTTAAGTACTCTCTGAAATTCCCCTAACATTTTCAGGAAACCAGTTTTGTAAGAGTATAGCTGACAAATTTAGCATTTGGAAGCCCTTGAGAAAGGACACTTTCTTTTTGGCACAGCAAGTAGCTTGGTGCCAGTGGCTAGAGAGAGATCACAGACTAGTGTATTGAACCAGCTACTGGAAGCTAGACTTCCCTGAGTTCCAATTCTAATTCTGCTGTTGACTTGCTGTATGGCTTGGGGAAAATCACCTAGAGTTGTCCTATACCAATGCAGTTATCTTTGTGTAGCCCCTGCTTTGTAGACATTTATACCAACTTCCAAGCGTTCAAGGCAGTAAATTCACCAAATCTAGCTGCCCCAATATGAATGCTTCAGAATTAGAATTAGAATAATTGTGTCTGCATTATTTATTTAATTATTTCCACCAGCTCAAGGCATCTTACAAAAATTAAAATATTTAAAATACACATAAAATATATAAAATACATAAAAGGGAGGCATAAAAGAACATTAAAAATCCCATCCTCCCTGGCCACCCTCACCCCCTTCACCTCCCTCCCTCCCCAAAGGCTTGCCGGAACAGCCAGGTCTTGCGATATCACCGAAATGAGGCAAGGTCCGGAGCCACCTAGGCCTCCACCAGAAGGGAGTTCCACAGCCTGGGCACCACCACCGAGAACACCTTCTCCACTGTAGCCCCTCACGCCACCCAGGGGACACCAAGAAGGGCGCCCCCGGTGGTTCTCAGGGGTCGATCCAGGGCACGGAGAGTGAGACGATCTCTCAGATAGGAGGGGCCCAGACCATATAGGGTTTTATAGGTAAGCACCATCACTTTGAATCAGGCTCAGAAGACTATCACCAGCCAGTGCAGAATTCGGAGCAGTGGTGTAATGTGCTCACGGCGACGCCACCACATTCTGCACCAGCTGCAGTCTCCGGACTGTCACCAGAGGTAACCCCACATAGAGTGCGTTACAGTAGTCTAATCTTGAGATGATGAAGGCATGGATGACAATGGCCAGGTTAGAGTCAGACACGTACGGCCGAAGCCATCACACCAGATGTAACCGGCGGAAAGCACTCCTCACCACAACCTCACCCTGGAGATCCAGGCGAAGCTGCGGATCGAGGAGTACCCTCAGACTCTGGACCTGAGAGACCAGTGGGGGATGAACCCCATCAATGATGGGGGATCTCACACCCACTGCCCTCCCCACCAACATCACCTTCATCTTGTCAGGGTTTAGTTTCAGATGGCTCAGCCTCATCCAATTCCCCAAAGCCGCTACACATCGGATAAGCACCGAGACTGCCAGGTCTGGGTCGGATGAAAAGGAGAGGTAGAGCTGGGTGTCATCACCCCATATCATCTCACAACCTCGCCGAGCGACTGCATATACACGTTAAACAAGAGAGGAATACTTAAATCAGTGGGAAACTGTGTGTAGACAAGTCCTTGTATAAATGCTAAGCATTTTCATCTATGCTTGAAGTCTCATAGGCTCACAATTCAGCAAGTGCCCAAACGCCTGTAGTCCCAATTCAGCAAACGCCCAAGCCTTTGTTTAAATTACTCCCTAGTCAACAAAACACTTAATTTTAAGCATATGGTTATATTAAGTATGTCATTATAGGTAGTGGGTTTAAGTTGCATGTGGGAGCATTTAAATCAAATATTAGAAGAAGCTTCCTGTCTTTAAGAACAGTTGGACAGTGAGATAAATTTGCCCAAGGAGATTATGGAATCTCCTCTTCTGAGGTTTTTAAGAAGTCTGGCTACACTTGCCAGGGATTATTATTATTATTATTATTATTTTATTAGCTAACATTTATATAGCGCCAGCAATGTACCTGGCGCTTTACGAAGTAATTGAATAGACACAGTCCCTGCCCTAGGGCTTACAATCTAAGAAAAGGCGGGGGGGGAGGGGGGGGGTCAGTTACAGTAAATCCTGTCTCATTACAGGGGGTCAGACAAGAAGTCCTTTGACATCCCATCCAATCCTGCTTTGTTGAGTCACCATACTGTAAACCTAGTGAATGAAATACTCCATTTATTTTAAATTACCTCCAATTTTTGCTATTTGCACTCTGTCTTGAGTGAGGATGACCTAGCTTACAGGACTATGTGTAAAAATATTGTACTGGTATTTCTCTCCACTACAGGCAATGTGAAGTGTTCATTTGGAAGACAGCCAACCGTTCCTGAAATACAGTACAGCCCTTTTCTGCATATGTCAATCCAAGTTCCATTAATCAGAAGGCTGCATGGGACCTTGGAATATACTGTTTAGCTCTGACTGCGTGTTCTACTTGAAACAGTAAAACACTGAATACCCAAAGATGAGGATGTTGTGTTTTTATAGTATTATACGTTCTTTCTCTTCCTCTCTCTCTATGCAACTGTAAATTAATTAACAGTGGAGTATTTGGAAATGGTTATACATTTGTCATTGATTTGTATAAATATACAGCATCGGGAAATGGGATGGGGAGTTTATATGTGGTTTTGGATACTGGTATGGAGAAATGCATTAAAGAGCTTAGGAGCAAAATGTTACATGTATACATTCCTTTCAGCCCTTTGCATTTACGTTGTAAAATACCTTCACTTATTTTCTGACACACTTCCCATTCTGTACAGGCTATTTATACTTGTATCAACCACCTGACCAAATAGATTTCTGATGACCTGCAAATTGTTTCCAAGTTTGGTGAAAATAACAAGTTCTCAGAACTCATAGTTTATTATTTAACAAAGATCTATTATGAGCACCATGTGCAAATGACAGTAATTAGCTCCAATTAACATTGTAGACCCTCTTTCCAGCTACAATAATAAAAGTCATATGCACCAAAATGGCATTTCTAATGGATTTGTTTTCTACTTACTTCCACCCAACATTATGTAAAAGAATTATATACTTTTCAGCTTTGATTCAGAAACTGAGAGAGAACTCCATGTGGGCTTTTGTTGTTTTCAGTATGATCTGTCAAACTAAATGCAATCTCGTGTTTCCCCAGAGACAAAGCTTTGTCTGTCATTTGTGCCAATTTTTTTCAAGCCACTAATTGTCAAATTTGCAAATACAAACTACTATTCACATAGGACTCCATGCACGAAATCCAAGCATACCCTTTAAATGCTGAAACATGAAGAAACCCTTTCCAATACAATTGGTGCTGGAGTTAGTGCAAGCATCTTTGATATTTTCATTCAATATTCTTCATGTGTGGAGGTTTTTAATTCATTTTTACACATTTAATATAGGGATTATTATGCGATAGTTGTTTCACTGATTATAATACTGTTCAAATTAGTAATCAGGTGCTGGGTTCTTCTGCCTTCACCAGTGAGTTTACAGTATTGCATGGGCATTTGCTGTAATTTCAGAACACATATTTGATTGGTAAATTGCATGCAATAAACAATTTTGAATATTATGTCAAAGAACAAAAGTGTACCCTAAATTATTATTATGTTATGAAGAAAAATCCCCCAATAGTGTTGGAGAACTTCCACACCTTGTAGTATTGTGGGTGTGCAGATAAAACATCAGGATTTATTCATATCTGGTTCTGTTCAGAGAGAACCTATCCAGGGTTCAATAATCTTGACTTCGCAAGGCCTCAGTATGAACACTGTACTTCTGGCTCTGATGCTGATTCTTTCTGATGTTTAGGACAAGTCATTTAACCACTTTGCCTCAGTTTCCCCATCTGTAAAATGGGTATGATAATACCTACTACATCTCAGAGGTGCTGTGAGGCTTGCTTAAGTAATGTTTTGTCAAGTGCATTGAAGATTAAAAGTGCTCTATAAATGCTAAGAATTATTATTTTTGAAGGGGGGGCATATCGTCAAGGCGGGAAAGGGGAAGCTGGATGCAACGTGAATTTTTCATTTGGAAGAAATATATATTTTAGTATAGCTATTTTGACAAGAAAAAGAGGTTTTGCAGAAAAGGAAAGCCATGACCACCTTTCTACCTCAGACTCACCTTCATTAGCAAGTATTGGAAATAGCTTTATGCTCTATTTTCTGCAAAGCATTTTGCTTTCACCCATACTCCTCATATCAAAGCATAGAACCCTTTAATTTAAAAAAAGAGAGAGAAAAAGCCCTAAATGGAAAAAGGTCTCAGTAATAGATTTGGTGGCTTTTTTTATTATGACTATGAGAATTTATGTATAAATCTGTTTTTTTCCCTGCCTGTGTTTGTATGCAAATTATGTCCTCTGTTCTTCTGAGAAGTAAAAGCTACTTAAAACACTACATTGTAACATTCATCCTCTGAGACATATAATAAATAAAAGAAATATATTGCAGTAACATTATGGAAAAAAGTATCAAGTTCTTTTTAAATTCTTTAGTAAAGAATGATCATGCTCCCCCCCTTCTAATCTGGTTACATGTTATAAGTTTCATTCTGAATAAAATTAATTTTTAACAGAAGATGGCTTTGATATTCATCTGCTCAGTCATAAACCATATTTAAAAGACTATTTCCTGTGTGCTAGCATTTTTGGGCTTCAAGGTGCATTTATGAAAATAAAATATTGGGAAAGAAATACTCAGTAAATCTGTGCATATTTTTCTGTAAATTTCCATCTTCAGCAACATACACTGGCAGTAATTTTTCCTTTCTCTATGACAGGTTTTAAATTTAAACCACCAAGAGGTGAGCTTCTTGCTTTAAAATAAAAGTTGTATGTATATTTTAAATAACAATATGTGAAGCTCTGTTCAATATTAGAGCTGTAAACTGATCTTTGAATTCTATTGGTATTCAGTCAGCAGTCCCTCCGTTCTAATACAGCCTCCTGAATCCAGTCACAAGACATATTTTATAACCAGAAGTACTTAAAGGGGTTCAAACACACTATCGGGTTGTGGCAATCAGTTCTCGGAGGGACTGCAAACAAATGCCAACTCAACCGCATTTTGTTAAATGACAAGGGGGCTTCAGGGGAGAGGAGATTCCTAGTTTATCCTAGAAAAGAAAAGATAGTGAGCTGCTACAGTAGATTTTTCCTCACAAGATTGGTTGATATATCTCTAAATCAAGTTATTTAATCTTTAACATTTTTAGATGTATCTTTTAGCCAAGGGAGTTTTCCTGTCTTTTTTTTGTCAAGAGTTTTTGTACCTCTTCCAGAAAGTACTGACATTCTCCTCAGCCTATCCAACGATGCATATAACAGGCAAGCTATGGGAGAAAGCTGCAAAGCATTCAAAAGACCCTAGAGTCAATCCAGCATTTGATTTAAAAATGGGAATTTTATTGCTCAAGCTGCAAAAGCTAATGTGAACCTTCAGAATACCAGTTTTGGTATTTCAGCACGTTTGGGAACATGTATTACACTAGAAAACTTGAAAGGAAGGCCCATAATTGAGCATACCTTTGGGGAGTGTAGTGCAGCAATTTGAGAGCTGATTTTCAGAAGTGCTAGTTGCTTTGCATATCAATGCAGTTGGTATAATACCTCTGGAAATCAAATATAACCCATAGAACACTAAAAACAAATATATTAGGGACTCTCTGGGTCCTTTCACTACAAGCCTTCCTCCTGCATCTCCAAGGGTGTTAACTGGATGAGGGTGGCCTGCTAAGGCCCACCGGCCACTGGCATGTTTGTTGGTGCCCCGCCAGATGTTCACCCAAGATTGCTCCCAACTGTGTCAATGGCAAGACTGGGCTGTGGTCCCAGACATCTCTTGGATCACAGCCCGAGCTACCATCTGCCTGTTCAGGCCACAGTGGGCTATAAAGTTTATGTCCTGCTGTGACGCAGCCTGGATCAGGTCTGCCATGGCTGCCTGTCATGGCACAGGGTTGGGCGCAGCGCAGGGGTAGGACTGGCTGGCCGTACGCTCGTATGCCTCCTGACAGCCTGACTGATGGCATGTTTGTTGGCCAGTCCTACCTGGTTGGGAACTGTGTTGACGGTGGGTTCCCAACCTGGGCTGAGTCGTGATCGCTCAAGATAATCCCATCACTGCAGAAGTCTGGAAGATAATTCTAAATGCTAACCTTTCCCTTTAAAAAGTCTAGGACTACTGCGAAGTCTTGAGAGTATATTTTATCTGATTTGTTAGGGAAACAAAGCTTTTCACTGTACTTAACAACTCAGAAGAGAAGCCTAGGCCTTCTTCTATAGGGGAAAATTCTCCCCCTTGTTCAGTTAAAATTATTTTCATTATTATTTATATAGCACTAGCTATGTGTCTGGTACTGTGAACAGTAATTGAAAGCTGGTCCCTGCTCAAAGGGGTTACAATTTAGGATGGACAAGGGAGAGGAACATAGGGGAGAAAGGAAGATACAGGAATTGTGAAGTCTCAGGTGTGCATTGAGGAAAAGAAGACCCTGAATGATAGGATAATCAAGAGAGCATCAGTGAGCAAACGGGGGTGGGGGGAGGACTAAAATTTTAAAGTAGTGATCAGGTTTTTTAAATCAACCCCAAAATCAAATAACCCCAATCCTCGGTTTTTAGGGTAGGAGTGATCATTTCTTTTCACAACCCCAAAATCAAATCCAAGCCATTTTTTGGGCTCTGTTTGGAAACTGAGAAATAATTCTATCATTCCTTCCAGCTTTTTCTTGGGAAGAGATGTATAAACTTTCATATTTTTTTAATCTTTGTGAGTCACGTGCTAGCCAAATGTCTTTTTCTTTCCATCTAAGACTTCATAGTCTTCTATTCCCTCTGCAAGACCTTTAGTTCAAATTAGATGTGTACTGGAGTACCAAAAGAAGACACTGTCAGATCTAGAGAAATTGTTTGTTTATTTATTACAGATATTTATATCCCACACCCTCCTGCACACTGGCAGCTTGGGGCGGCAAACAACACAAACAGTCAAAACAACTATAAAATCCTTTTAAAATACTACAAACATTTAAAAATATTATTCGTGCAAAGACAAGGAGGGGAATAGAAGAGGCAGAGGTGGTGGTTGAGGCATTTGAAAATATCCCCAAAATACAATATGGTAATGATTCTACTGGGGGATTTCTGGTGGTAATGGGAGACTTTAATTACCCTGAAGTTTTTGACAGAATAACACTGCTGAACTTAGACTGTCCAAAAGCTTCTTGACGTGTAGAGGACAACTTTCCCAGACGGTTGAGGACACAAGGGTGGCAGCCATTCTGACCAAGAGGGAGAAGTGTTAAGTATGTTAAGGTGATGAGCACCTTGGGAGTAAGCGATCATGAAATGATAGACTTGACAATCTACACAAAGGAAGGAGAGAAGCGAGCAAAGTACAGACAGTGGATTTCTGAAAAGCAGGTTGTAGGCAAGGTTTCATGGATAGGGAAAAAAAAAAGGCCAGGAGGGCTGGCAGTTTCTCAAGAAGTGGTATTGGAAGCACAATTACAGGCGATACCCATGTGGAGGGAAAATGGGAGGAATTGGGCCAACTTGGTTGAATATTTTTGAATGCTATGAAAGCAGAAAAACAGGAACAGGAAATTGAATAAAGGACATGCCACCTAGTTATAAGGCTAAATGTGCGTATTGAGAAATAGTGCATGAATGTCAGGACAATATCAGGAAGACAAAGGTGCATAATCTGCTTCAATTAGCAAAGCATGTCAAAAACAATAAGTGGTTCTACCAATATGTTAAAGATGAGAGAGGATGTTGTGGATCCACTGCTCAATGGGATTAGCATGTTAATGGATGATGCAAAGATGTTTAGCAAACTTGGCTTAATCAAAGAAGGAGAAGGAGGCAAGATCCCAGATGACTAGAGTAGAGCAAAAATACTTCCCGTTTTAAGAAAGGGGAAAAGCAAGCATCCAGGGAGCAGTAGGCCAGTCATCCCCACTTCAGCACCTGAAAAGATACCGGAGCAAATAATAAAACAATCGATTAGTAACCAACATAAATTAAGAAGAAATCATGCCAGATCTTGATAGAGTAACTGGCTTACTAGACATGGGGAATGCATAATACATCTCTTTTTCAGTAAGGCTTTTCACATGGTCAACATGAAATTCTCATAAGAAAACTGGAGAAATCTGGGCTGGAAGGGATTACTATTAGGTGGGCTCACAACTGGCTGTAAAGCCCCACTCAGAGTAAGTAATTAAAGGATCAATATCAAACTTGAAGGAGATTACTGAGTGGAGTCCCACATGGGTCTGTCCTGAAGTCAGACCTCTTCAAAATTTTCATTCATAACTAAATTAAGTGGAGAGTATACTCATCAAATCTGCAGATGACATGAAACTGAATGAAAAAACAGATTAACAAGTAAGTATAAAATGGGGGACAACTGGTTAGCAGTACTGCAGAGAAAGTATGGTTGATTATAAACCAAACAACATGAGTGTAGGGGACAGAAAGGATCAGATATGTGGAATAGCAAAGATCGGGCCCAGGTCACTTTTCCAACTAACGCAGATAGTAGGGATGGGAATTCCGGATCTACCGGTATCCGATAATGCCGGTATCGGGCGTACCGGCATTATCGGATTCGGCCCGGTAATCCGGCCCCCGGTACCGGATTTCAGTGTGCCGGTTTTTTTACATTGCAGCCATTTTTAAATGGCTGCAATGTAAAAAAAATTAAAGCCCCAGCCAAACTGTTTTAAAAAAAAAAAACCCTCCCCGAGTCCAGGCTGCGCGGGTGGAAGGGGGGACACCCCCCACCCACCCTGCCCAGCCTGGCTTTTTGTTGTAAAAAAGATAGAACAGCAACAGAGTGAGACCCCGAGGCGAGCCCCCCCCCCAGCACCAGCGGCCGCGGCGTCCCCGCAGCCGCAGGTAAGTATGACCCGATCCCTGGGGGGGGTGGGGGTGTTTAACACCCCCACCCCCCCCAGGGATCACCCCTACAGCGCGCTTGCCGCTTACCTTGGGGAGCTCCGGCGGCGGCGGGCGGCCCGGCGGCTTCAGCGCCGGCTGTGGCTGCCGGCGTCAGGACGCTGTAGGCCTTCCGGTGCACTTCCGGGTTTCACCGGAAGGCCTAGAACGTCCTGAAGCCGGCAGCCACAGCCGGCGCTGAAGCCGCCGGGCCGCCCGCCGCCGCCGGAGCTCCCCAAGGTAAGCGGCAAGGGCGCTGTAGGGGTGATCCCTGGGGGGGGTGGGGGTGTTAAACACCCCCCCCCCCCCCAGGGATCGGGTCATACTTACCTGCGGCTGCGGGGACGCCGCGGCCGCTGGTGCTGGGGGGGGGGCTCGCCTCGGGGTCTCACTCTGTTGCTGTTCTATCTTTTTTACAACAAAAAGCCAGGCTGGGCAGGGTGGGTGGGGGGTGTCCCCCCTTCCACCCGCGCAGCCTGGGAGGGGGAGGGAATTTATTTTAATTAATTGCATTGGTTTCAATGGGGACACAGCGCCCCATTGAAACCAATGCAATAAATCCGGCACCGGTATACCGGATTTAATCTGGGAAACCGGTTTTTGTGAAACCGGTAACCGGTAAATCCGGTACCCGGTAATGGGTCCGGTGTCCCGCCCCTAGCAGATAGATTCCAACACAGAACCTCACAAAACAGCATGCTTAATTATAAGACCACGGACAAGGTGCCTGGAGATACATTGGGTGTTTTCAGACAGGGAGCCCAGAGCTGCTCCTTGGCCCACCCCTGCAGCTGCCACTTACTGGGGCCACATCATATGGACCGGCGGTGTCCCCTGGCCATGGTGTCCCCTGGCCGTACCTGAAAGGTATCCCCCTTTCCCCATCATAGAGCTGCCTTAGTGACACTCTAGAGGTGCCTGCGACTATGGTGCTGAATGCGGCAACAGAGGCACAGAGGTGCTCCATAGGTCCCTTCAACAGAGACAGCAGTACCTTTGTCTCCACCTACTATGGCCCTTGGACTCCTGTGTGATATTCCTTGTCAACCCAGTTTCAACAGATTGATCCCTCCCACAATGACACTGTTGAAAGAAGAAGCAAATGTCATTTTGGCCTGTATTAATAGATGCATCATATCCAAGCAATAGAAGGTAATGTCATCAATTTATTCACCACAGTGAGACTTTCACTAGAATATTGTGTTCGGTTCTGGGCATCACACTTCCAGAAGATAATGACAAATTAGAGAGGACTCAGAAGAGAATAACCAAGATTATAAAGCAAGGGGCTGGAATCCAAGCCACATGAAGAAAAGCTACAAGAATTTGGTATGTTTAGTTTAGAGAAAAGGAAACTAAGGGGGAATATGACAGTTTTAAAATATCTAAGAGCGTGCCACAAAAAAAGATTGTGAAATTTATTCTCTGCTGTCACAGAAGATAGAACAACAAGGAATGGTCTTAAATTGCTACAAAGTAGATTTTGTTAAATATAAGGAGAACTTCTCAAACTTGTAAGAGCAGTGGTTGCCATGGGGAGGTAGTAAAAACTCCTTCCTTGGAAGTTTTCATAACCTGGCTGGACAAGCATGTCTGCGATGTTGTAACTAGAAGGCATCCTTTCCTTGGAGCTGAAAGATGGACAAGGCACCCCTTGAGTTTCCTTCCCACCCTATGAATTTATGATTTCAAGCATTCTTGGATCTGTCAGGCTCTTCTGTAGTCTCCCAAGTGTTCAGCAAAGCCAAAACTGGTGCATCCAATTGACACTACATGTGCAAATTGAAGGTGTCCATTTTTGTCAATTTATGGCTTCTAAACCAGCATCAAAATTTTCCCTTGTTTTCTACCTTGGAAACCACAGTAGATAAGACTGCATTTCTGACTTTAAAGAAGGCTTCTTAGATATGCTGTTCAGGATAGTCAGAGCTAGGGGTGTGCGCTAGGGCCCCATGTCATTTTTTGTTCTCATTTTCATTATTAAAATGTGTCATTTTTGTTTCCGTTAATAACAAAACGTCATTTTTCATTGTTGTCTGTATCAGTACCGGTACCAATTTCAAACTAAGATTTTATTGTTGGTATCGTTAGACTAGTATCTTATATATCTATATCTATATACACAACTAATATCTATATCTATATAATATATGGACAGGGGGAGACAGACGGGAAGGGAAAAGGAAAACTCAGAGGTAGGTCTATCTATCTATCTATCTATCGTACCTAAGGAATAAGAATTGGGTAGTAGGGAAAGGAATGTATATATACGTGTGTGTGTATGTATGTATGTATGTGGGAGGATTTCTAGTGCAAGCACCAGCAACTTGTGCAAACGCACCCTGACAAGCAAGAGAGCTAAGACAGAGTGAAGCAGCCCAGCCCTATAATATTAAGGGTTGCAATACCCTCCCCCAAAGCCCTCCTGATTGGTTCTGGAAGGCAGAGTAATTGAAGAATCATATGGTGCCATTCAACTGCTGGGATCTGCTTGCACTGATCATTGGCCAGAGATACATCCATCAGGTCCTTTCCCCTCCCAGTTCAAGAGTTCAACACTGTTTCTGGTTCCGAGATGTCTGTTCCCTCCTCTCCTCTCCACGTTTCCCTCCAAAAAACGGCTGCCAGGCAATAATGAAACCAATAACGATTTTAGTTATTGTTATTGATTTTTTTGTTGTTGTTTTCAGTATTGCAATAATGAAAATGACTATTTTTGTTGCCATTATCGATATAACAAAAACAACATGCACACCCCTAGTCAAAGCCAGTTTTTTTCAGTTTATCTTCAACAAACTGCTCTTCGAAAAGCTTTGACAATAAGCACATAGCCATTTTTCAAACTCTGTTACACATTTGTCTTTGGCCCTGTTGCTCAAGACTTGCTGGTCTATTAGATATGCAATTCCTGTAGGGAAACCCAGAGTGGTGATCTTGCTTGGATTGTCCTTGATCCCTCCAAGTCCTCCCTTTGCTACTTTACACTTGTTTGTCAGTTTTATTCCTGCCGAAGACAGCCAGCAGTGAAACTGGTGAGCCATCTTGTGTCTGTCTGCCTGTTCCCACATAGCTACCTTGTAGCACTGGGGATGTTTGGGGGTGCAGTGGGGCAAGGCAGTTGTGAATTTGACTGTCAGTCAACTAAGAATGTGCTTACTATGCACATCCCATCTATTCTTTTATAACAAGGCCATACTCATTTTATAAATACACTAAAAGAAGTTACACAAGGCTACATTAACAAAGTCTAGGACTTGTATGGTAGGCCCAGAACGTAGGGACTCAGCTCAACTGTTCTTTCTATCCTATTGGAAAACTGCTGTAAATGTTACTGGGGAACTGTCTTGACTAATTCTCTAGAAGCTAACTTAGGAAAAGCGACTAGAGAATTAGTCTAACCTTGGTCTGTACCGAAAACCTCCTAGCAGGCAATCCATCCCTAAAAACAATGACTATGCCACTTCCCCATCCCTCCAGTCTGGACTGATGCTGCACGGAGTGCCAAGCTCGAACAAAGTCAGCCAAGATCGGCCCCGACTCAGCATCCACCCAGGTCTCCATGATGCGCACAAGGTCAGTGGCCCAATCCAGGACTGACTCCCAGATTGTAGATGACTTATTGGCCACTGACATTTTGTTGCACAGCACCAACCACAGATCAGGGGCCAGAGTCCTCAGCCTCCATACTATCTGAGCTAGGGGGAGTCGAATGAGGGCCAAGCACCAAGCACCTGTCCCTCACTACCCAACGGTGACACCTCCCCACAGGGCCATAATTCCCACACCCCGTGATGGCCCCTTTTAATGCAGCCCTCCCCCTTGGGCGGCCCCCCAGCCCACCACACCACCAGTTGGCTCCCCTGCCAGAACAGTGGAGGGAAACATGCTCCCCTCTCCCTCCACTAATCCCCTGCCCCACCTCTTACAGGGAACCCTTTCACACACACACTGGGGAGCCGCGAGAGGGGGGAGTGGAGTAGATGGAAGTTCTAGGGGGGGCAGGGGAGCCCTCCCCACACTAACCAGCTCGGAAGCAGTCCTTGCAGGGGAAGAACAGGCATGTCCTTGCTCCCAGCCCCTCTGATGATCCGGGTGGCTGGCTAGTGTGACTTGGCTGGTGGTGACCAAAAGATCCGCCGTTCTTCTGTCCCTGTTGGCTGGAAGCCATTTTGTGTTTTTACACAAAAAACTATAAGCTTAAAGCTGCAATAGATTTTGTTCTGAACGCAATAAGAGGAAAAAACCCAGAAATTCCATCACAAAAACTTATGTGAAAATTAGTAACTGCCCAATCCACAACATCTTGAAATCAGGAGGTACCCCCAGCCTGCTAGGATGCTTACAAATGGCACAGTAACCATGTGAGTGTGCGTACTGCACTCAACGACATGCTGTGAGTGCTGAACCTAGCAAACAGCTCTAAGGTGCAGCTGAGAGGCAAGGGTGACTGTAACAGACAGGAGTGATAAGTGGGATCCCTAATCCAATCATACCAAATACCCCCTGCTCTGCACCATGCTGCCAAAGTAAAGCCTCTCCTCCTGCCAGTGCACAAGCTGAGGTTCCCGTTAATCACTCGCTCACTGCCTCTGACACCTACTGCTCCTGTCTGTTACAGATCCTAGGGTCCATCTGCCCACAGGCAACCTAACTGATGGCATGCCCAACACATTGACACACATTAGCCTAGATTAGCCTGAACAATGTTCTCCACATCCCCTGCCTTGACATGCTGCATGGGTGCCCAGTGGTGGACACGTGTTCAGGAAACTTGTCCAGCGAACAAATGGCCAAATGAACACACACTTGCAGGTGATTATCATGCCCTTTGTCAACAGCTCTAGTCTTCAAGTTTAATTGTCCAACAGCTCGTATTGTCGTTGGACATTCCCACTGGAGGGTAGGGGTGTGCATCAGGGCCGCGTGTCTTTTTTGTTATCGTTTTTATTATTAAAATGTCATATTTGTTTTTGTTAACAAAATGTCATTTTTCGTTATCGTTGTTGGTATCGGTACCGATTTCAAACAAAGATTTTGGTTTTGGTATCGTTATTGGTATTAGTATACACACAATATCTAGTTTTATTTATATTATATATAATACATACACATACATATATGTATGTATATATTATGTACAGAGAGTGTGTGTTTGCCGTGTTGGTCCCAAAAATAGGTCATAGAGACAAAGTAGTGTAGAGAGATCTTTTATTGGACCAACTTAGTCCAATAAAAGGTATCTCTAAGTTGGTCCAATAAAAGATCTCTCTACACTACTTTGTCTCGACGTCCTGTATTATGTACAGAATCAAAGCTAAACCTAACCAATGTATAATACAAAATATTGCTATCCTATAATCCTAATATAATAAAACAGCCTAGTATCTAAATATCTAATATATATATACAACTAATATCTATATAATATATGGACAGGAGAAGGGAAAAGGAAAAATCAGAGGTATATTCCAGCGGCGGCTCCTTGCTTTGGCGCTGGGGGCGGTGCCCTACAAGCCCCCAGCGCTGCTACACTCAGGCTCAAGTCTATTTTAAAGGTCCCGTCTCCCGTCTCTCCCAGCATGATGTGGGGCCGGGGCTGCAAGCCGCGCACAACAGCCAGACCCAGGAGGGACCCGGCTGTCAGTGTGCTGTGCGCGGCTTGCAGCCCCGCCC
>QEPC01001533.1:4155304-4166389 GCA_003113815.1 Sphenodon punctatus
GTTCCCACGGCTTATCCTTGCTTCTGTTTTGTTTGATTTGGGTTTTTAAAAAAAGTTTTTTAGCGCCGGAGCGGGTTTGCCGGGGGAGCGTGATTTCGGTGCGACCAGCTACTCGCGCATGCGCTTTGCGCCTGGTGGGACAAATTTTGAGATCTAGTAGGTTATAGGGATTGGTTTGGCAAAGATTTTTTCAAACAGGGCTACTCTGGCTGTTGAGGAGTGGCACTAGTGCCTTCCCCATAATGTTCCTATTTCAAGGGTTTTAGTGTCCAATGAAATGTTTGGGGCCCATTCCCCCTTAGATAGGGGCAGGTATATACCCAGGTCACCTCTGATAAGAACTGAGCACAAGATGCCCCCAAATAGGGGGCAATTGCAAGCAGATGGGGCATTATCTCTAAGCTCTCCAGTTAAAGTAGCAACTATTATGGGCAATGTGACAGCAGATACCTATGGATTAAAGAGGGCCATTGCAGATGAATTAGTGGAAGAGGAGGTTATGGACATTTGTGAGACTCATAGGCCCGGTTTAAAGCAGCACTGAAGGAGGCTGACCAGATCGTTTTGACCCCGAGTTCCCTGAGTTGGTGATGGGGAAACTGGTAGTTCAACTGGGGGTAGGGGAGGATGGGAAGAGGAGCAAATTATCTTAGGCCCAAATGAGGAAAATTTGTTAACTCTTTTTCATAATGCCATCTGAGGATGGACGGAGATGTATTTTGACTAGGTATAACATTCTCTATTAAAAATTGGTGGAAATACAAACCAGTCCAAGTTTAATCCCTAATAAATTCAAGGTGAAGACAGTTTTATTTATTTATTTATTTATTTGTATCCCGCTGCTCCCAGCCCTATGGCAGCTTGGGACAGCTATATGTTGTTTTATATATTTAAAAACAAGATATAAAAACAATTCATAAAAGGGATTACTAAAACAATAAACACAACAACAAGGAGGTAAAACCACTTGTACAAAAACAAAAAAACCCACCCTTATTCCCTCCCTCCCCTAAAGGCCCAGACAAACAGCCAGGTCTTGCAGGCCTGGTGAAAGGCCAACAGGCTGGGAGCCAGGTAAGCTTCCTCTGGGAGGGAGTTCCACCACAGCCGTGGTGCAACCACCAAGAATGCCCTCTCCATCGTGGCCCCCCAGTTCACCCGGGGGACCTCCAAGAAGACACCCCTGGTAGACCGCAGAGGTCACTCTATGGTCTGGGGCGCGAGGCAGTCTCTCAGCTAGGAGGGGCCCAGCACCTTGAATCTGGCGTGGAACGCTATAGTCAGCCAATGCAGAGCCCGGAGCACTGGTGTAATGTGCTCCCTATGGCTCGTCCCCATCAGGAGATGGGCTGCCGCATTCTGCACCAGCTGCAGCTTCTGAGTCATCACCAAGGGCAGCCCCATGTAGAGCACCTGTCTCTTATACACATCTAGATGTGTATAAGAGACAGCCCTATGGCTCGTCCCCATCAGGAGATGGGCTGCCGCATTCTGCACCAGCTGCAGCTTCTGAGTCATCACCAAGGGCAGCCCCATGTAGAGCACATTGCAGTAATCCAGCCTTGAGGTGATGAATGCATGGATGAGGGTGGTCAGGTCAGAGCTTGAAACATATGGCTGGATCCTCTGCACAGGATGTAATTGGCGAAAGGCTCCCTTTGCCACCGCCTCCACCTGACAATCCAGGCAGAGGTAAGGGTTGAACAGAACTCCCAAACTCCACACCTGTGGGGCCAGCGGGGGGTGGATCCCCTCCACAAGCGGAGCCATCACCTCCGCTGCCCTACCCACCAACATCACCTCTGTCTTATCAGGATTCAGCTTCAGTCTTCTCAGTCTCATCCACTCACTCACTCCTAGCAAGCACTGGGAAAGCACTGACACTGCAGGACCTGGGTTCATTGAAAAATAGAGGTAAAACTGGGTATCATCAGCATACTGGTCGCAATGCACACCAAACCATCTCATGACTTCACCCAGGGGTTATACGTAGATGTTAAATAAAAGTGGAGACAGAATCGAACCTTGTGGCACACCACGAGTGAGGTCCCGGGAGCCAGATATTTCTTCCCCCAGCACCACCAGCTGGCTTCTCCCCGAGAGGAATGAGCAGAGCCATCATAAGACAGTCTCGTTTGCAACCGTCTCAAAAGCAACCCATGGTCCACCGTATCAAATGCTGCCAAGAGATCTAGTATGACCAGAAGTGTTGAATGTCCTAAATCCATCTCTTGGCGGAGGTCATCTACCAAGGCCACCAACACAGTCTCGGTCCCATATCCTGGACGAAAACCTGATTGAAAAGGATCCAGGAAACTGATACTATCCAGATGGCCCTGGAGCTGCTGAGCCACCGCCCATTCAATAACCTTCCCTAAAAAGTGAAGGTTAGAGACAGGTCAGTAGCTGGTGAGGGAATCAACATCCAATGATGTTTTTTTGAGCAGGGGCCGCACCACTGCCTCCTTGAGGCAGTCCGGCACCCTGCCCTCCCAAAGGGAGGCATTGATCACTCCCACCAGCACTGGTCCCAAAGTCTCCCTGGAGGCGTTCACCAGCCAGAACAGGCATGGATCTAGTTCACAAAAGGTAGCTCTAACAGACCCCAGAACCCCCTCAGCATCGGCCAGCATCACTTCCTCAAACTGATCCCACAAAAATGGACCAGGCGGGGCATCCATAACCCTCAGCTCTCCTTCTTCTGCATCAATTCCAGCCCCGAAACCATGCTGGATTCGAGTGATCTTGTCTGCGAAGTAGTTTACAAACTCCTCACAGCGAGCTTGAGAAACTTCCCCCTCCAGGCAGAGGGAGGCCAGACTGACCAGACCCCTCACCACCCGGAAAAGCTCAGCTGGACGTGACTTCCCAGCGTCTCTGAGGGCGGCAAAGAATTCATTCTTTGCCATCCTCATGGCCACAGCATAGGACCGCAAATGGGTCTGATGCTGCAGCTGATCGAATTCAGCACGAAAGCGGCACCAGCGGTTCTCTAACCATTGCCCTTCCCACTTCAAACGCCGCAGCTCCTCAGTAAACCAAGGAGCTCTATGGTGACGAAGCAGCAGGGGCGCACTCCTCCTGGGAGCCACCCAATCAATGACCCTACCTAGCAAGGTGTTCCAAGCCTGAACAAGATCATCAGTCGAGCAGCCTTCAAGGTCTAAGGACACCTCCCCCAGGGCTTCCTGGAACCGCCATGGTTCCGTAAGCCTTCAGAGGCAGACCAACTTAATAGGTCTCACTTCTTTCCGGGGTCTGCCATGCACTAGGAACCTGGTTTGCAGGAGGTAATGATCCATCCATGACAAGGGCACAGAACTTACTTCCCCCCACTACCGGATCACCCGCCTCAAGGTGGGTGATCCAGTAAATACAAATTATTTAAATACAAATTATTTAAATTTGTATCTCGCCCCTCCTGCGAACAGCTCGGGGCGGCTAACAAGTTCATCATAAAAACAATTTATACAAAAAATACTAAACAGTCCATAAAAACCCTACAATAAAACAGGCTGGGATAATAATGATAAATAAATAAGGGTGGGGGAAGATAAAACACCCCCTAAAACAGATCGTAGTCACCCGAGAGTGACTGGCAGAGTGTCCTGACCACCACGGCTCCCACAAATGGCCCGACCAATGGCTGACGCCCTATGGGTGTCGCCCTTTAGGTGTCATCCTTTGGGCTGGTGCCCCCAGGGCCCAGTCCTAGCAGATATACCTGCAGGAAAGGAGAGGAGAGGGAGTCAGGTGGTATCCACTCCCCCTGCCAAATGAGCAGTCCAACAGCACAGTTAACCTCATGGTTGAAGTTGGAAGGATTTATCCAGTAGAGGATAGAGTAAGAAATCCAGGTGAGACTCTTGTAGGTAACTCAGGGTGGAGAGATACTGTGACTACCAGCTGCAAATGGGAGAAAGATAAATATCTTGAGAAGCTTGATTTGGGGGACAGTTTGCTGCTGTTGGAAGCTATAGAAGCCGAATTGGAGGCTAACCAGTCTACATCCCAGAATTTGTCCTGGGTTAGTATTCCTGATACCAAGGGGGGTGGGGCGATGGTAGCTCCCCAGGATGTGGAGAAAGGATTTATAGAAGGGTTGGATCATGGGATGGCAGCACCTTTAACCATGGACCAGTTACAGTTGATTCCTCTGTCTCCAATCAGTACAAATCATAGATCAGATTCACAGGTAGACATTTCCCAGACAGATGAGGGAAATACCCTTTTATTCAGGACTGACTGACTGAGAAATGAAACAATAGTCTGTTTTCATTTCTGTCTTGGAATATTGCTGGCTGGAAGGTTAAAACAGCTGAGAAGAGGTTGTTACAGTTTAAAAAAATCTTTGATGTTATATTACTCCAGGAAACTTGGAGTAATTTTGTTATCCCTGGTTACTCTTTACCAGCTCAGCTCAATTGTTTAGATTCTGCCCTCTTGGATTCTGCCCCCTGTATACTACAATTCGATGTCAGATACTTGTCCCTATTTTGGCTAACCTGCCCGGGAGGTCTAGTGAGGTTTGTTTGCAAATCTTATTAGCAGACAAGATTGATTATTTTATTCTTGCAGTGTCTAGGTTTCTCCTTGCAGCAAGTAGGCTGAGGAGAGCCCATATAAATGCATTATTTTAAATATATCCCTGACTATATTGTATTGGCAATTGTTATGTAAACCTTATACTGGAATTTATATTCTGTTTTTTTGCAACAGCCTATGGCTAAGCAATAAATTGATGATGATGATGATACATGGGAGTGTGCACATGTCGACACGCTGGCCGCAGCTGTACAAACAAGACACACCCATGCAAGCCCAAGCAGTGGACATGCGTGGGCGCGTCTAATTTGAAAAGGGCCATAATTGAGGGGGTGCTGATGAGCATGTAAAGGGAGCAGAT
Source organism: Sphenodon punctatus (assembly GCA_003113815.1). Lineage (NCBI taxonomy): Eukaryota > Metazoa > Chordata > Lepidosauria > Sphenodontia > Sphenodontidae > Sphenodon > Sphenodon punctatus. Next base: position 4,160,211 of record QEPC01001533.1, read on the forward strand.
ATGGAGTGCTCGAGCTCTGCTGAGGCCTACTTCAGAGACAGCCACTAATGGTAAAACCTGACCAACAATCTTATTTATAAGGGTAAAATTTCTTTTCAGAATGTCTAGAAATCTAAGGATGGGAGACAAATGTTCTGTGAGGTGCAACCAGCCTCGCAGGCAGACGGACTCGAGGAGGATACAGGAGGCAATATGGCGACCAGCTCGGCAGAAGAATCTGAGGGGGAGATAGAATTTTCCGCCTCCATTACAAACCTCCTGAAAGGCATTAAAAAAGACCTAGCAGAAGCCAGAAAAGAGAGGGTGAACCTCAAGAAAAACACTGCTTTCGCTAAATGCTCTTCTGAGGATCTGACCAAGAGGTTCGATCGAGTTGCAGATAAGGTCGTCCAGGTCGAGGTGCACATAAGTGCAGTGGAGGATGCAACTCTTAGCTCAGACAATCAGATCTGTAGTTTGCAGACCATGGTGGATAGACCTTCATCTATATACGATGATATTGAAAACCTGGAACCGCAGGTCTAACCTGCGGCTCTTAGGAATTAAAGGGCCAGAAAACCCAAATGCTAGAGCCTTTATAAGAAAGTTATTTGAAAGCCTCTTTCCCGCTGAAAGTGATCTGCACAGTGTCATGATTAAGAGGACATACCATTCCCTCAGACCTAAGCCAGGAGATGGAGACCCTCCTAGGGCCCTGATTGTCAAATTTCTATCTTACCAAGACAAAGAACAGATCCTCCAACTGGGAAACTCCTCCCCACAGCTTGAATACCAGGGAAGCACAATAAAGATTTAATCTGACCTGGCCCCAGAGACACAGGCCAAGCGCCAGGGATGGTATAAACACATGGACCGCCTGTAAAAAAAAAAAAAAAAAAGGGTTGAAGCCCCAACTGTGGCTGCCAGCTAGACTTGCTTTTGTCTTCAATAGCAAGTGGAAGGTCTCTACAGATGTGGAGAGCTTAAAAGCCTTCTTAAGAGCCTCTCCAGCGCTGCATCATATGGTCTCGGATGATGGCGAGGTCTGATAAAATGCCTCCCCACCGAAAGGAAAGTATATGCTTTAAACCCAGGGAACAGGTATAGAATTTCTGAACCCATTGTTGGAAAAGATGGCCAAACTACTATTTACCTGGGATTGTTTTACTTTTGTCTTGGTCACGGTTATATTTTAAAGTTAATTAAATTCTGAGTACTGGCTGGTTATTGCCACTATATGGCATTACTAAGCTGCTTTTAGAGTGGCTCAAAACCTCGGTGGGGAAAGAGCCTCCCTGCTCCAAAATGCAGCTTCACCAGCTCTGCAATGGTCCTGCAAGGGATCCTACAGAGGGGGTACAAGGGAAGGTGGGAGGGAAAATGGGGTCTGGTGAGAGAGTGCAGGGTTGTTTGGGGATTTTGGTGTGTTTATTGTTATATATTACTTTATGGTCAAGTGTATAATTATGAGTCCTGCCTTGATCAAGTGCCAAGGCACATAAAGGAGATACATGAGAACTCTCCATGGTCTGTTCATAAATCTAAGAATATTATACTGAAACACACCAGTTGGCTACCCTCATGGTGTCCCCAGGACACATGGTTATTTCCCCAACACAGGAAAAAAGGGGATTCTTGACCCACACATTTGCATCTCATGAGGCTGGGAGGATATGCTATGACTTATATAACTCACGCATTCCCCTTAACACATAAGCAAGGGGAGAGGTTTGGGCATATTACCATATGGATTGTCATAGATTTACAAGGGTGGAAGGAATGGAAATTCCCATTTACACAAGCACTGTGTGAAATAACACTTAATAACTTTATAAAGGGTCTCTCCTGCATATATGAGAGCCAACTGATTTATCCACATTGCAGGAAAAAGGGGGATTTCTTTCTTTTGATTTCTAACTTTTTATGGCTCTTATATATGACAACCCTGCACAATTGGGATGATATAATAATTAGAGTGTTCAGTATATACAACCTTTCTAAGCTACAGAAACAGGCTTTGAGTCTGCTATCCACAGAATGTCAAAGATGGAAAGTACCAGATTGAAAGAATTAAAGGCCTTGTCCCTCAACGTCAGAGGACTTAATAGCCCAATAAAAAGGAGTACATTACTTAATCAAGTCATTGAAGGCAGACCTATCATTTTTGCAAGAAACACATCTTCTAAAACAAGATACCTTTAGACCAAAAAGCAAATATATGGGTCATATATTCCATGCATTTACCCCGAATAAAAAGCCTGGAGAAGCAATTGGCCTTTCCCAAAGGGTAAATTTTATATATAAGTGCCAGATCAGGGACCCAGTGGTTAGTTCTCTTAAAAGGGAAACCATTACTCTGGTAAATTTCTATGCCCCCAATGGGAACTCATCTGCCTTTTTAAAGGATGTGATTCCTATAATTAGGAAGTATGCTGAGGGCTATATTTTAGTTATGGGTGACTTAAATCTCCCCATAGATGTGAGGAATAGATCTTCTTCACTCCCACTTGATAAATGACAGTTGACAATAATCAAGTATCTTAAAGATGCTGGTCTGCAGGAAACCAGTAGGATTTTTGACCCATGTCACAGAGATTTTACTTTTTTCTCCACTCAACATGGAACCTACTCAAGAATCGACCACGTCCTAGTAGACAGTAGCATGGTAGAGCGATGACAGAAATGCTATACACCCACAGTAACCTTCACAGACCACAACGCTGTAACTTTAGAATTAAAAATGGAACTCCCCCTACAGATCAAACCTCAATCCTCGATAATACCCAAGATATTGTTACAAGATGTGATAATCAGGGATAAAATTTCAGAAATATGGGAGAAGTTCATAAAATTCAATGACTCCCTGAAATAGCAGTACATACTGGGGGTGGGGAGCGTGGGTTGGGAAAATAAAATGTGGGGGGTTGGATGTGGGAAATGGGGAGGTGGTGTTGGGTGGGTTTTATGGGGCTTTGGGGTTGTTTTTGTATTTTAACTGTTTTTATAGATTGTTTTTATATGTTTTATATATGTTGTAAGCTGTCCTGAGTCGTCTTTAGGGAAGGGTGGGATAAAAATTTAAATACATAAATAAATACAATGTGGGGAGGCAGCCAAGGCGGTACTTCGGGGACAGTTAATTGTGATAGATGCTCAAAACAGAAAAGAAAAAGTGGCCATTCTAAAAGACTTTATACGAGTAGGTTAAATGTCAGGAGCTCAAGGATAAGCAAACTCCAAGCAAAACTAGACAAGTTAGGATTTTACACCTAAGGGGAGAGAGAAACATATTGGAAACATCTAAGGCAGCCCAACAACTCTGAAAATCCAAAGCCATATTTTATGATAAAAGCAACAAGTGTGATAGAATGCTTGACAACTTGGTCAAACAAAAGCATAAAAGACCCAAATACCTCAGATTAAAGAATGAAATGATGTAGTTTCCACACAGAATACAGAAATTACTGCAGCCCTAGTGGATTTTTACCAGACCCTATACAAATCCCAGCATCCAGATCCTGATAGAATTAAATCATTTTTGAAAACCATACAAATCCCCAAATTATGCCCAGAACATGTCGCCATGCTAATTCAAAACCTCACCACAAAGGAGATTCAAGAAACTATACATTCCTTACCTAAGGGCAAGGCGATGGGGCCTGATGAATTTTATGTAGCTTTTGCTGACCACCTAGCCCCTATGTTATGCAGGGTTTAGGGTTTACAATAACATTTTAGAAACAGGAAAATTGCCAATATGGGGTTACGGTTGCGGTTGTTCTGATTAGATAGGAGGGAACACTGGCTGATGAACGCACAAGTTTTCATCTGATATCGCTCCTGAACATGGACTTTAACATTTTTACCAAAGCCCTTGCAAACAGGCTCTACAATATAAACAGAGATCAAGTGGGATTTATTCTGTTTCATCTGGGATTAGACAACGTCTGGAAGGCAGTAAACTTGATGTATCATGTCAACCGCTCCCAGAAGGAGGCACTTGCTATCTCTCTGAATGGAGATAAAGCACTTGATCACATTGAAATTAAATTTTTGGTGGAAACCATGCAGGAAATGGGGTTCAGGGGTAACTTTCTGAAGTGGATTCTTGCAATCTACGCAAACCCAGTCTCACAGCTTATCTTTAATGGAGAACTGTCCCCTCCCTTTCCACTGGAGAGGGGAACCAGGCAGGCTGCCCTCTTCCCCTCCTTTTGTTTAATCTTACCCTGGAGCCACTAGCTATCACGATCTGACAAGACAAAGAAATAAAAGGCATAATGGTAGACAAAATGGACCACAAAGTCACACTGTACGTTGATGATATGTTGGTCTTTCTATCTGACCCTGAGAACACTGTCCCTAATTGACCTCTCGCATAGAGGATTTTGGAGCAATATCGGGGTACAAAATTATTTTTTTTAAAGTCCTCAGCCCTTTTATATGCCCCATCAGAAAATAGATATAAGGACATGGCTGTTATCATCCTGTTTAAATTAGAGAAAGACATATTCAAATACCTTGGGGTCACGCTTACTAAAAATACAAAACACCTATTTAAAGCTAACTTCCCCTCTACGCTTGAAACACTTAAAAGACTAATGAATTCCTGGTCATCCCTCACTTGTTCATGGCTAGGTAGGATTAACCTTATCAAAATGGTCATCATCCCTAATATACTTTATAAACTACTGGCCCTACTGGTTAAGATTCCAAAAAATGATATGGTGGAATAATGCCCCCCCTCTCCCCAGATAAACCATTATGTTCTAAAAATGTCCAAGTCTTCAGGAGGGCTTAACATGCCATATCTGATAGCATACTATAAAGCTACTGCTGTTTGAGCAGTTAGGTACTGGTACCAAGAAGCCTCATATGCAAAATGGGCTCGATTGGAAATGTCTCTCTCAAACTTGGACAAAACAAAAGAAAGATTGGTACCCATACCAAACCAGTGTATGGGTACCAGAGCCACAATCAGGAGATTTAAGGAAAAGGGCCTCATCACAGCAAAGTACCTTTTTTGTAACAACACATTTAAAACCAAAGCAGAACTGGAGAAAGTGTTGCAAGTTCCATTTCCTGGCATGCATTATAACCGACTGATCAGCTTTTTCACCAGCTCTAAAACAAAAAAAAAGAGTTATACAGGTTATACCAGAGCTGTAAAACCTCTTGAAGCCATAGTTCTTAGTTCCTCCAACTCCAGAAGTCTCTTTTCCCAGATATATAGAGAAATTAAAACAATATGGTTTCTTTTAAAAAAAATTAATGTATTACAGATTGGGGTAAGGACTTTAATATGACTTTTGAAAAAAGGACATTGCTCAAATATTTTTCACATATGCATAGATGCTCCACTTCCTTGTCAGTGGTTGAATCTCAAATTAAACCTGCACTACGTTTATATCATACACGGGGGAAGCTGGCAAACTATTTCACAGACTCATTAGATCGCTGCTGGCATAACTGCAATGAGAGGGGAGATATTAAGCACTGCATATGGTTATGCCCTAGATTGCTCCCATTCTGGACAACTGTATGGAAGACTGCCAGAGAGACTATGGGACTATTAGCCTTATTATTGCCTTACTGGAAGTTTACCCTGAACTTCCATTAGTGAAAGTCCACAGTCATGTGTGCAAATGTTTCTGGCAGCCATCCAGGGCCAGCCCCAGGAATGTGCCATATGTGCGGCCGCACATGGCCCCGCGGTCAGCTGGGGCCCCGCGCTTGCCTGGCTGGGCAGCAGGCTGCAGCCAGTTCTCCCCCAGTAAGTGATTCTTCCTCCCCTCCCTGGCTCCAGAACCCATCTTCCCTCACCTGCCTCTCCCTCCTAGGAGCACTGCAGCAGCAGCTGACACTGATCGGGCTGGAAGATAAGGCTGTTTGTTTACAAACAGTTCCTCCCCATGTGCTGATCAGAAGGTTGCTGCCTTGTATAGAAGATTCTTCGAGATAGCTCCCAACATTCTCACAACTGGGTTGTGCATGCTCACCCTATTCAAATAATAGACCAAGTGATGGTCTCGAGCTCCTCTAGTATAAAAAGCACTGACTCTCCCCCTCTGAATGACAGTTCCTTTCAACCCTTTCTAGAAATATAAGAAAAGAATTCCATGCGGGGCTGGAAGGGTGGGTGTTGTGAGAATGTTCGGAGCCATCTCAGAGAACCTTCTTTACAAGGTAGCAACCTTCTG
>QEPC01001533.1:4166489-4179010 GCA_003113815.1 Sphenodon punctatus
AAGCAACAGGCCCTGGAGGCCAGACTGGCTAAGCTCACCCCCTCCTCCAGTAAGGCAGTGGATGCAGTCAGTCTCTCTGTGCCTGCCTCACTGCCCACTTGGCTGCCCCTGCAGTGGAACCACTCCTGGGGAGTGGTGGTAGATGCTCGGCTGGGGGTGGTGGTGGTAAATCATTGGGAGGCCATGCTTCTCCATGGTTGCTCGGAAGGGTGGAAAATGGGAATCCTTCCTGTCCAGAGGGAGTAAGTTTTATGTAAATGTATACATTTGCATAATTAGGCCAGGCCTAATTATGCAAATTAGGCCCCGCACCAAGTCTTCACACATGGCCCACAAACCCTGGGGCCAGCCCTGCAGCCATCACAGTGATCGCACGTAACTGGAAAAACCCAATGCCACCAATAGAAAAGGAATGGCTATAGTGTCTGTGGTATGTAATGTCTATGGAGGAAGTTATTGTGGAAGCTCAGGGACAGCTAGAGAACTATGGACATAGACAAACTGGATGATCCTACTTGGATGATATTACCTGGACGATCCTACTTGGATAACTTCTGTTTAACACTGCTTGAGCACTTCATATGAGATTTATTTATTTATTCATTTATTTATGCTAACATCACTCTCTCACCGAGGGAGGAAGGGTTGGGAGGTTAAAATAAAAGAAAATCAGTTGCACCTCTCCTTATAGGTATGTAAAGTTATAAAAATAATAAAAAATTAATAATTTATTTATTGTAAGCCACGTGGCCATAACAACAACTTCAAATTTTAATCTAAACAAAGGAAAATAAAATAGTAAAGTAATAAGATGGATTATAAACCAGAAGGAAATATATCTAACAATATTATTCATCCAAGAAGTACAGCATCCCAAGACATACAAATGTACAGTTACTTGCACATGAATCCGCAATACAAAACTAGTTCCGTTATCACAGCATAGACCTGAATTAGTCTGCTGAACCTCGACTACATTGTGTGGGGCACTCCTTCACAGAAAGAATGTAAGTATCATGACTGATAACAGACGGGGGGATCTGGTCGTATTTCATACTAGTATTGGCAATTCTGGCAGCATAAATTGCAACCAATCTAGATCTTGAGGGGTGGGTGTCTTGCAATAGATAGATTAATTGCTGTTTGAGCGGTTAGTGTCCCATCCTATAGCATGTTGTAATTGTCTCCGGTAGTTATCATATAGGGGCATGACAGTACATAGTGTCCCAGATCATCTATCTCCCTACCAAAAGGGCAGATCTGATCTTTATATGGGGTACCTTGATGCCTTCCCAGTAAAACGGAGGTGCGCATAGTTTGTAAACTTAAACTCATGAAGGCTTGTCTAAGAACAGGATCTCTTAGATGATGAATGTATGAAGCCCCACCCCTCATTGGGATCAGATATTTATAAGAAGGGGAGATAAGAGACCTGGAAGCTAAAGCCCTCTGTTCTTGTCTGTCTATGTCGGCGACACGTAACTTTAGAATGTTGATAATTTAAGCACTGGTATTGTCACGAAAAAAGGGTTCTGAAAAACCCAGGGAAGAAAGACGTGCTTTCACATCCGCCCACCATGCATCTGTTCCACATACATTGTCATACTGTTTTTTCCTCATGGCCAAACTCAAGGAGGAAGTATCGGGAGCCCAGTATGACAACATTCGTATCTGTACTTGGGCAGCTAAGGATTGCCTGCCCAATCCCAAATTTATTATGGCTGCGCTAGATGAAGGCGGGAGCCTCAGAGCCTGTCTCCAGAATGCGTTGATTATTGGTAGTAAACTAGCTAGTATTCAGCAATCATATCCCCAAATTTGGACTCCATAGAGCATTCTTGCTATTAATTTAGCATCTATAATTTTTGGGGCTGCCTTAATACCCCATTGTCCATACTGGGGGGGAAAAACACTGTATGGCCAGGGATTCTGTTTTTGCCTTCTGCTTGGTCACCAAGGTATGAGCATGCCATGCACCATTGTCAGAAAAGATAATACCTAGTTAAGGAAATGAAGATTTCTTCTTCAGTTTGGACTAATTATTTTTCTGAATTGTTTTCTGCCTATGATTTTGAACTCAGGTGTCCTCCTTTGCTTGATGTAGATTTACCCCAATGGGAGCTGGCAGACCCTCAGGAAGTTATGGAGGCAATAGGAAATTTGAAGGCTGGTAAAGTGGCAGGAATAGATTGTATCTCAGGAGAAGTATATAAAATCTTACCTGGGCCTAAGTTTGTATAACGTATTTGTGGACTTCATATCCGCATCTGACTTGATCAATCGAGAAAAATTGTGGGGAAAATTGGCAAGGTTAAATATAGACTGCAGACTCCTGAAGCTAATTAGATCCCTGTATTCAGACACAGGCATGAGGGTTCGCCTCAATAATTTGGGTCATCTCTCCAATAAGATCTGTGCCGTCAGAGGTGTTAGGCAAGGGTGCCTTTTGGCACCCTTGCTTTTCAACCTATATGTTAATGATCTAATTCTGAAGTTATGGGATGTTGGGGATTATATGGCTCCCAAACCTGACCACAGGAGAATTTCCCTAATAATGTATGCAGATGATACGGTACTTTTGTCCACCTCAGGGTTGGGTTTGAGACGTTTACTGGAGGATTTCTCAAAAGAATGTAATTTGCAGAACTTGAAAATTAATTATAAGAAAACAAAAGTCCTGGTGTTCAAACAGAAATATAAGCAAGAATTCTGGCAGATAGATTTGACACCAATTGAGCAGGTCAAGAGCTTTAGTTATTTGGGGGTGGTATTCTCGCACAATGGATTCTGGACCCCCCATATTCAATCTTTGAAGAGAAGTATTGTGGGAATTGTGGGAGCATTTAGTAAATTTTTTGTAACAAAAGGGGGATAAAGGTTTGTGCCTGCGTTAAAGGTTTTCAAGGCAAAGGTAATTGCCAAGATAAGGTATGGGGTTCTATTACGGGGCCATTCCCCTACTACATTAAGCATCTTGGAACCAGTCTTCCACAACTTCCTAAGAAGGTTAATCCAGGTCCCAAATTCGACTCCTGCAGTTCTTCTAAGACTTGAGTTAGGGGTGTACTCCTTAAAATCCTATCTTTTGGAGACTGCTCTGGTGAACTTGTTAAAAATTAGTTCAGCTGTAGATGATTATCTCGCAAAAATTTGCTTGTGGGAAAAATTTAATTATGCCCTCCCTGGGTCTCTATGGTGGGGAAAGATCAAAAGTAGTTTTGATGAGCTTGGACTGCCTTATAACTTTTTGAAAGGTTTCCCATTCAGAGAGGCAAAAGATTTGGTGAAAACCAGGATAAATGATTTAGATGGGCAAACCTCGGACATCCCCCTGGTATCAGTATTTGACCCCTGGATGGGAGGGGGCAGTCTCCCCTTTCAACATAAGTGTGTGTTTTTTGCTCTGCGATTGCAGATTATGCCTTTAGCAGTGCTGGAGGGGCGGTTTCAGGGTGTTCCGTACCTTGACAGAATTTGCCCTTGTTGCTTCTCTGGTGTCGAGGACCTTATTCATTATCTTTTTGTATGCCCCCTGTATTTCCATCTGCGTTGCAGGTTGTGGAATAGCGTGAAAATCTCCCCGAATTTTACTGATGGGCAAAAAATTAAGTTGCTTTTAGCTGATAGAAGCCATCAGCTTACTAATACACTGGCGTTCTTTGCCTTCCTAATGGAAAAGATCATGAAAAGGAAACTGGCCTCGGTAGAATCATTTTTGAGTGGATTTGTACGACTAACTCTGTCCCTTCTCCCTTCCCTTGCTAAAATGGTTTGTGCAATGTATAAGGATGAATAATAGCCTCTGTAGCCGAATTGAAGTTCTATTGAAAGACTGTATCTAGTTTTGTTACTCTTGTTTATTTTTGTGGTTTAGATTTGGTGTATTTTGTATATTCTGTGTAATATTTTGTCATGGCCCACGGCCAGTACAATAAAGTTTGATTGATGATGAAAATCTTACCTGAATGGTGGATTACCGCTATTGCACATTTATTTACATTAATTAACGCTACCGCAATAGTTCCGGATACTTGGAATACTAGTATTATCATTCCCATATTCAAGAAGGGGGATAACGCAAACCCAGGAAATTACAGATCTATCAGTCTATTGTGCATAATTTCAGAAATATACACCAGACTATTATTAAATTGGTTACAGACCTGGGCTGAAGCAGAAGACATTCTTGCGGAGGAACAGGTGGAATTTAGGACCAACAGATCCACCATGGGTCAAGCTTTTGTGCTCAATCATATTTTTAATAAATATCAACGTCGTAATCGCAAGGTCTTTGTAGCTTTCATCGATTTGTCTTCTGCCTTTGATTTGGTCTGCAGAACAAAGGTAACCACAGCGGTAAACGTGACAGACTGCCATGGAAACTAAGTGACCACAGCTGCCTTGAGCAAAGCCATTTACCAGGAGAACCTTCTACACACAAGGCTTCTGGGAGACGTTTCATGCAGAAGTTCAAAGATCCGGATGTTTAAGATCTGGGTGAGTGATTTAAACACAAAGAAAGTTCAGGATGTAACAGAAAACATCCAGGAGAAATGTGTGTGTAAAAAACACCCATTGTGAACTTCTCTGAAGCAACTGAAGCTGGCCACTGTTGGTGACAGGATGTCAGGCTAGAGGGACCACTGGGCTGACATAGTATGGCACTTCTTACACGCTTAAGGTCGTGAACTTTCTTCTTTTCTAGCAACCTGACTTTAGCCTCTAGAACATTAATTCTACACTTCCCTTTGTCCTTGGTACCATGTACCAAGACAGCCATCTCCTCCCCAGCACTCTTTCAAAACCCCTGACATTCCATGATCGTTGCATCCAGTAGACCACAAGGTCCTCACAATCAACCCAAATTCAAATGTGGGATATTTTGAACAATAACATTCCCTAGTACTAATGTTTTCCACTTCTATCAGCTGAGGGGCTTTTCTTCCAGGTTCTAAACTTTCCAAGTAAATAAAATATTACATGTTTCCCAAAGTATGTAATATCTTCCAATATTGATGGGCACTCATGGGATTTTGGGTCCTGTTGGGTAAAATGATGAAAAAATAGCTCCTCTAATACTATGTAATTTTTCAGCCAGTTAACCATGGTACATATTAGTAACTGGGAGACATTTTAAAAACATTTGCACAAAAAACGATGCTGCTTCTTTTTACCAATAGAAAAGTAGGACAAATCAGATTAAATAAATTCCACTCATGCAAATACATAATTAGTGCTGTGGCACAGACTTTCAGTACATGCTTACTTATTTAACTCACTGAGATGGAACATTAACTTTGTATAACTGAGTTCAAATGTTCTCCTTTTGAATTAAGCTAGGTGCAAGATATTTTATATTTATTTATATTTTTAAAATATTTTCTTTATATTTATTGGTTGCCACCCATGCCTACGGCATCCCGGGGCGTCTCACAACAAATAAAACAATAATAAAACACACAAAAACCAGCTACAGCCTCTGGACCAGCACCAAGGGAAGCCCCACGTAGAGCGCATTGCAGTAGTCTAGCCTCGAGGTGATGAAGGCGTGGATAAGAGTGGCCAGGTCGGGCCCGGAAATGTATGGGCGCAGCCTCCACACCAGATACAGCTGGCGAAAGGCGGCTTTAGCCACCACCTCCACCTGCCGATCCAGATGGAGGCCCGGATCCAAAACCACCCCCAGACTCCGAGCCTGCTGGGCTATGGGAGGACAGACCCCCCCCCCGCCCCTACCAGAGGGGCTGGCACCTCCCTCGCCCTACCCACCACCATCACCTCCATCTTATCAGGATTGAGCTTCAGTCTGCTCTGCTGCATCCAATCCACCACAGCCTCCAAACATTGGGAAAGCAACGAGACTTAATTAAATAAATAAATTTATATTATTATTGTTGATTTTAAATTGTATTTTATTGTATTGTTTTTATTGTTGGAAGCCGCCCCGGGCTGTTCTCAGGAGGGAACAGCCTCCTGAGAAATTTATAAATTTATAAATTTATAAATTTATTTATTTATAAAATAAATAAATAAAATAAATTATGACACGGGCTTTCGCCTTGGCCAGACCAACATACAATTATAAAACCTACAATTATACAAACATGATACTAACAAACATACATACACACAAACGTTATACTAAAAATAAAATTTGAAGCGCATTCCAATAATGCAATAAAATCCAATCAATTCCATGTTCCACCACGATATAACCAATATGTGATAGGAGCAAGAATAAGAGTCTGAAAAATATGACTCCATTTTACCATTAAAAATGTACACTCTTTCAACTCCACAAACCGAATAACAAATTCCAGTAATTGGAAGTCAGTAACAAAAACATCAACCATAATACCCCCAGACGGAAACTAGACAGTTCCTGTTATACTTTCTACCCCCAGCAAACAATCCAGTGCATCCTGTTTACTGGACCAAATACAGTCATTTTGATTTCTCTTTAATCATTTGCCTTATTTCCCCTGCTAGGACTGTGTAGGTGGCAATGGCTGTAATCAGTTTTTCCCTTTAAATTGGCAAGCAACATGCATATTTTATCCCCTTCTCGACTGCCAGCCTTACCGATCAGGTCGGCTAGCCAGGTCTCTCTCAACTGCTTATAATAGGGGCAATACAATAGGAAATGCTCCACTGTTTCCACTTCTCCTAGACTACAAAAGCATAAACACAGATCATGCTTGACCTTATTGTACCTGCCCTCCAATACTGCTGTACTATCAGTTGGAATCTCAAGAGGGTAAAATTCCTTTTGAGATTATGATGAAACAGGAGGTCCAGATATTGTTCAAAGGCAAAGCATTCTTTTACTGGTTCAAGCCAAGGGGAAACCTTCCATTCCCCCACTTTGGCCAGGTCGTCCTGCATAGCAATATTCCTTAACCTCTGCTGCACCATAGTTTTAATTGCTAGCAGAGAATAGTGGCTTAGATACATAAGGGAGTAGCCCATATTCTGAAGCAAGTGCGCAAGGTGTTTTAGCCACTGTTAGCCTCCAATCCCCGTATATTCCAGTTCTTCTAAAGCAACTAGACAGCAGGGCCTGGGTCAGTCAAAAACGAGAGGTACAACGGAGTATTGTCAGCATATTGGTGACATCGCACCCCAAACTCTCTCACGTTCTCCCCCAGGGGTTGCATATACACGTTAAACAAAAGCGGAGACAGGATCGAACCATGTGGAATGCCACAAGTCAAAGCCTGGGCGCATGATGTTTCAGCTCCCAGCACCACCTGCTGGCATCTCCCCAAGAGGAATGAGCGGAACCACCCAAGGACAGTCCCGTCCAGACCCCCCAGGTCTCGCAGCTGTCTCAGCAGCAGCCCATGGTCCACGGTGTCAAAAGTGGCCGAGAGATCTAGCAGGATCAAGAATGTAGAACATTATGCATCCATCTCCCGGCGGAGATCATCCACCAAAGCCACCATCACTGTCTCAGTACCATAGCTGGGGCGGAACCCAGATTGAAAAGGGTCAAGGAAACCGATACGGTCCAGATGTGCCTGGAGCTGCAGAGCCACTGTCCGTTCAATAACCTTCCCTAAAAAGGGAAGTTTAGAAACAGGATGGTAACTGGCGAGTGGGCCCACATCCAGTGCAGTGAAGGCTTCTTCAGCAGGGAACGCACAACAGCCTCCTTGACACTGGGCAACAACCTCCCCTGCTGAAGGGATGCGTTAACCACCCTTGCCAGAACCGCCCCCAGTGTCTCCCTGGAAGCTTTTACCAACCAAAACGGGCACGGATCTAATTCACAACTTGTGGCTTGAACAGACCCCAAGACATCCACCACATCGGCCGGTGTCACTTCCTGAAATTCCTCCCAGAAAGATCGACCAGACGGTGCCTCCATAACCTCATGCTCCTCATCTACTGCATCCTGCCTGGTGTCAAAATTACTCTGGATCTGAGCGATCTTGTCTGCAAATTAGATGGCAAACTCCTCACAGCGCGTTTGGCACAAGTCCCCGTCCAGGCAGAGGGAGGCCGGACTGACCAGCCCCCGCACCACCCAGAACAGTTCCACTGGGCGCGACTTTGCAGACGCTATGACTGGGAGTAATCTGTATAATGTAGTTTCTTTCTGTTGAATGATTTAGAAGTGTATTAATGGAACATAGAGGCCTTTGTATTCTGTATGCAACAAAGATCACTAATAATGGGTGCTTTTAGACAACAAAAACTGCCCTGGTGGTGGCGATTTTAAACGAAGCCCCCTGCAGTCTGCCCACGCACACCCCCTTCCTCTTGCCATAGAGCTGTGGGCATATTGGCTGCCACCTGCAGCTCTATGGCTGTTGCCGGAGTAACCCATGGCCAGGAGTGGAGCTGCAGCGGCTGGCCAGCCTTTAGACAAACCACTGGTCTGGGTTTGGCTGGCTCACTCCACTTGTGGTGCTCCAGGTTGTTCCAAACCACTGCAAGTGGAGCTGAACCAGAGCAGCCAGTGCCTCTCCAGCTCTGCCTCACCCCAGGGTGGCCCACCTCTACATGGACATGCCACCCAGGTGTGGGGGCAAAGCAGGAGCGAGCAGGTGTCTGTCTTAAAGGTACCCAATGTGTATGCAAGAGCCCTGCACAAGCTCCAAAATCAAGCCCGGTCTGGATGCTGAAGGGCTCTTCCATGCCTGCTCCATGGAGTCACATAAGGATAGTGGGTTCCTCCATCCATTTCCTGAAGTGTTCCTACTCTATGGAGCACCGTGATGCCTTAGCACTCGGGGGGCATGTTGCTGGTGGGCTGAGGGAGTGGCTTAACTCTGCCCCTTTCCTGATGTGTTCCCCCTTTACACCATAGAGTGCAGTGATGCCACGGTATTCCATGGGTGTGACAGTGGGGTCAGGGGTGGGGCTCTCTTGCCCATGGGGAGCCTGACCTGGCCTGAGCCCAAGGGGCTCAGGCTGGAAGGGTTCCAAAACCAAATTGAACCTGATTGGGCCCCTTTAGCCCAATCAGGCCCACCAGTGCAGTACATCATGGTTCCAGTGCATGCTATATAGATCACCATCTATGCAATATAGAACTCTAATGCAGGGGTGGGCCACTTTGAAAATTATGCAAACTCGGAGGGCCTCATAAAAGTTGGGCTTGGGGTCCTTAGAGGTCAGGAAGAGGAGAGTCCATATCATGGATCTTTGCCATAGTTCTGTCCCCTATTCGTACGTGCATGATCTCATCTCTGCTTCCTTCCCCTGAGCTCTGTCTTTCAGTGCTTCATGGTAGAAATTGGGCCCAAGTGCCAGATCCAGGAAATGGAAAGGAGCCAAACAGAAACTAGCCATGGGTCGCATTTGGCCCCGGGACCTTGGGTTTCTCCACCTCAGGTAATGACTTGTCTACCTCAGGTAATGACCTTATCTACATGATACTAGAGTTCTTAACAGAGGTGGTGGTCTCTCTCCCAGTTCTTAGGAGATGCCTATGTCACTGTTAGTATCTATCTTTTAGACCATTCCTCACAATGGTGGGTCTGCTTTACCCTCTCATCCCTAGACCTGATCTCCTCAATATCAAACAAAAGGAAAGAATAGTGTAAAGAAGCTACCAAGGCTGGATCTAGTCAAATGCAGATTGTGATTGCACAGGGTCCCAAATGCGCTGGAGAGAGCCCCCCCATATATGGGGCTCAATGAATAAACCTGAAATTGAGAACATGAGTTTGAGAAACAGTGGCATATATGGGCTGATTGGGCCTAAAATGTGGGCAGCAAGGGCCTTAAGACTTAAGTTATTCAGGTGGCCCCACTAACATACAGGGCCCATGAATAAATGTGAAATAACATATACATAATGTCAGGCCCTTAGTGCTAGAGTGGAAATGGGTAGCAAATTTTATACCTGCAGATAGTACCCGAGACTTTGTCAGACCAGGACCTTCCTACCGAAATGGGTACCTAACTACCAAAACAGAAACAAACAAACAAAACCCCACCAGGTGTTACCATTACCAAGGAACCAAATTTCCATTTTACCAGTCTATTCTCACTTGTCATGCTGCCATTTTAGTGACTTTCTGAATCTCAGCATTTTGTTATTTTCATTGTTATATACACACACAATAAAGAGAGGCCATAGAACACAAATGGAAATGGACAGATAATCAGCAAATGGGTCACTTTTTATGGCACAAAAAGCCATAAGTAACTCGGTAACAGAGAACCGTACTATAGTAATAGTCACTTGGTTAAATCATCAGGCACTGAACAGGTATCAATTAATACCAGTTCATCTGTCATGGTTTAGGTAGCACGGTTTTGATGGGCATACCTGTATTTGCTGGTTCAACTCTGCATAGAGCCTGCAATGCAGGAAGCCTCAGGCCCTGGTGGCGAGGCCAGGTGGTAGCAATGGGGAAAATTCAGTCAACACGGGTACCTGGGCCAAGCTATGTTTAACTGATAATTAATTAAAAAAAAATAATTATGGTAACATTTTCCTTTTTCTATTGAGCTCTGTCCACTAAACCTGCTAGGAGAGGCCTACTGTACTATTTCATACAGGTCCCAAGTTTTCTGGATTCAGCACTGAGAGCGGTATTGACACTACATTCTGTGGATGAACAGGGCTTCATTTTACACAGCTATTAGTCTTACACTTTTCAAAAGGATTCAATTCACTTGAAAAACTCCAAAATAAATAACCACTGTGTGGCAGATCCCTTACAGAATAAGTATAAGAGGTTTATGTATTATCATGCATTGATGATGGCATGCATATAAATATATAATTAATTCCTTTTATAACACAATGACAGACACCCTGAAAATAAAGCAGTGTCAGAACCCAGACGTACATTAAGATGAATAATCTCTTCCATGGTTCTTGTAGATAGAATCATTTACTCTTTCCATTTGCCTTAACAACACTTTCTCATCTATTTCAGCAGCAGGGAGTAATTCCTCACTATTTTCACCTCGATAACTTAGACTCTGTTGGCTCTGTTCCAGGATTTAATTCATTTGGACCTTTATGGTTTGTAAAATCGGAGATTTGATATATTGTGTAGCCCTGAATTTGTGCTTGGAAGAGGCATTCTTAGTTAAAAGTCATGTCAGAGCATCTTCCAGATGGCAAGGACCTTCCACCTTTTTGATCCAGTTTTGTAATGTGCCTCTTTAGTAGTCTTCTGCCGTAATATATCTGTTCATCATTTCAAAGGTTCCAGGTCAATGATTTATGTCCTAGTACTTCCAAGTTTCTTATGCCAGTCAGAGCTGATCTTTAGCTTTTCTGATGATATCTTCCACACTAAATTTTATGTTCTCAGTTTTCTATGTAATCTTTATTCTCTATCTTTGATGAGGATTAGGTAAGGAATGCTCAGCACAGAGGATAAACATCACTGCTTAATCTCAAATTCACTTTAGCCAGCTAGACTAAAACCTGTTGTTCCAAATTCATCCGTGCTGTAGCCCAGTGTGCTCAAAGAAGTTAAATCAAGGACTCCCCATGCTTTGTAGAATGATAGTAAAAGCTAATACCACTTTTTATAGTCATATGGGGCAATCCGATGGACTGCAGATCCTCCACCCACACATGCATGCCAGGGTTTCTGTGGGCCAGGAACAGAAGTGTGCAAGGTTCCCACACAGGCATGCGCCAGATCTGTGGGCCATCTGATCAGCCCCAATATAATGTGTTTTTACTCCTTGGGTTTCTGATGCATATGTGTACAAATTATTTAGTAAAATAACTAAATGCCAATAAAATATCATTCCATCGTATAGTCTGAGAAGAACGTTATACAGGTTACAAAGAAACTATGTTATAAAAAATATAGGGTGCAATCCAACAGCCCATAATAACCTGCGCCTATGCCAGGCACAGTTAACTTACACTGGCACACATTTTCGCATGCGTGCCCCCTGTTGCAACAAGCTGCTCAGCGAAATGGTGTGCCCCTGCCAATATGACCCCCCCCCGAGCCCAGACACCCCACAGCCTGGGGAATAAAGCAGGAGTTGTGCCTGATCCATCCCCTGGGCTGCAGGGTGTGTGGGCTCAGGGGGATCATATTGGCAGGGGCACCCTGTTGCACCAAGCAGCTTGCTGTGCAGGGGGGGTGCATGCACAAATGTGTGCCCACCGCCTGGCCAGGTGTTACGTCGGCAGGCCGTGTATGTGGTCTGTTGGATTGCACCCATAATATTTTGTACTATTTTGACTAAAAATGCCATAAATCCCAGGCGTGGTGTCACCCCTAGGAAACTAGAGGCAGTGCCCCTACTGGCCTCCCATGCCCCCCAAACCAAGCTTACCTTGTCCCCCGGGGTTCTGGTGCTATCCACTGCCGCCTCCTCCTTCCCCCTCTCAGTTGGTGTGCCTCAAGGCTCTGTCCTTGGCCCTCTCCTCATCCTTAGGCAAACTCATTGCCTCCCATGGCTTCCAATACCACCTCTATGCTGATGACACTCAACTCTATCTCTCTACTCCTTCTCTCTCTCCCTCTGTTCAAGCTCGTCTCATCAACTGTCTCTCTGACATCTCTACCTGGATGTCTCAA
>QEPC01001533.1:4184362-4196186 GCA_003113815.1 Sphenodon punctatus
CCCCCGCCCTCCCACCCTAGCCCCGAGAAATAAACAAAAGCCCACACAAAACAAACAATACCCCCCCGCCACCCCCTGCAGCCCCCCAAAGTGCCCAAAAAGTGCCACGAGCCTGCGGCTGCGGCCTGCAGCTCCGCCGCTATCCCCGGGGCTTTATGCCCCCGCTACTTCCGGGTGGGGGGGGAGGGGACAGGACAGCCCACGTGGCTGCCCTCTGCATTCCCCCCCTAGCCCCCAACCTCACAGTTTGTTGTCTTCTCCCCGCAGGTATCCAGCGGGGATGTGAGCAGCGGCGGCGGCCCCAGCAGCAGGTGGCAGCGGCAGCAGCGGTGGCGGCGGCAACAGCGGCGGCGAGGCAGGCAAGCCCCCCCGCACCAGCAACAAGCAGGTAGGTGGTGATGGTCTTCCCCCTGCAGGCTTCTGCGGCTCCGGGGACCTGGGGGCTGGGGGACTTGTCTTGGGAGGAGGGGGGAGGTTATAATAAATAGTGATCATTATGGGATGATATCACATATAGTTATTACATTCAGATTGGTTCTGCCCTTTTAGTATATTTTTAATATTTTTAGAATATTTTAAATTAATTTTAAAATTGTAATAGTATGTTTTAATTATGAATTGTAATTGTTGATTATGAGTGTTGTAAGAAACACCAAGATACTATGTGAGCAGGAGGGTGCGGGATAAAATTGAAATAAATAAATAAATAAATATGATTGTGTTGCCAGCTGCCTCAAGAAAGACATTAATTCTTAATTTTTAATTAAGTAAAGTTGAACTTGCTGCTGTGTGGTGTACCCTAACTTGAAAGAATAGACTTAAAAACCACAACTACTTCTGCTACTAGTAGTAGCAGAAGTAGTTTTTCAGCCATTTTCATTAGGTAATGCAATAGTGGTTTCCAAGTGCTAAAAATATTCTATCTTCACACTAGTAGTAGTAGCACTGCACCGCAATAACCTTTACTAAAGGCTATTGTTGCAGAGATAGATACTACTAGTAGTGTGAACAACTAGGGTTTTTCTTTCTCACTTGGAAACCACCATTGCATTTTCCTAATTAAGATCAATGTGTCTTGTGTCTAAGGGTTGGTTGAAGCCAAATATTGAGCTGCTGACCTAGAATATCAAGTAGATGTTCTGAGGTGAGCAGCTGAATATTTGGCCTCTAACTTGGTATGATCTGTGCTAGTTGCAACACATGCTGCAAGGGATGTACTGCTGGTTTCCCTCCTCTGCTCTCTCAAGCCCAAAGCATGTGCAAAAAAAGACAGTGACTATTTTGTGGAGCTAGAGCCCCCACAAAATGGTTTGTTGAAATCAGTGGTGTTCCCTTTCTTTGCTGTTCTCCAGCCTAAACTGTCTTCTTTCTCTGTGTTCGGTGGGGGGATCTACTTTGCTGCAATATTCTCTGCATTTGAAAATGGCCTTGGCCTGTCCTTTTGAAGTCTGGGCATGGGATGTTGCAGGCTTGTCTGTGAGAAGGCCATGCCACAGGTTGGTTCACTAATTAGTAGTCCTTGCAGGAAGGTTCGTTGTAGGGCTGATGTGGCAGCAGCTGTTATTGCGCCGCGATTCCATTCCGCCATTTCAGAATTGCCCGTGCCACACTGCGGCTTTTCTGCGGACATTCCGCTAATTTCGCCGGCATTCTGCAAATTGCGGAATTGCAGAAAAATTGTGGAAACTGTCGGAAAAACGCTGTTCTGCTATTTTGTGGCTCTGGCTGAATGGCGGAAGTAGCAAAAATGGCATGTTTCCGCTATTTTGTGAAGCCTGTGGAAGTAGCAGAATGAAAGCCTCTGCCATGCCGTACCACTAATTGCGGAAATGCCATTTCCGGCGGGAATAGCTACCGCTGCGACATTCCGCTACAGCCCTTGTTCGTTGTAGCAGCTCAGACACCTTTTACATTGCAACAGAACTGTGTGCAGCATGTTTTCTGTTTTGGAACAAATGGAACTCCATGCTCCTGTTTTCGTGATGTGCAGTGCTAAAGACTTCACATAATGAAGTCCTGGGCATGATATTTTGCACAGGCCTTCAGGCGGGGGATCCGTTGGTGGGGGGAGGTATCAACGGTGCCCTTGTCATGGACAGATCATTATCTCCTCCGGGTGGATATCCAGGCACATGTTGGCCCTCGGGAGGGTGTGAAACCAGTTAGGTTGGTTCGCCCCCGAAGGCTTATGGAACCTGAAAGGTTCCAGATACCCCTAGGGGATGTCTCCTCTGACCTTGATGGCTGCTCACTCAATGACCTCGTGTCTAGGTGGAATATCAGGCCATCGACTGTGTGGCTCTCAGGTGTCTGCTCCCAAAATGCCGACAATGCAGCTCCCCATGGTATACGGGTGAGCTGTGGCAGATGAAGCAGAAAGGGCGGCAGTTAGAGCGATGGTGGCATCACTTGTGTACTGAAGTGGACCGGTTGCGGCATAGAGTCTGATTACATATCTATGCTGTAGCAGTGTGGACAGCAAAGAAGGTTTTATTTGCTGCCCGCATTGCATCTGCCAAGTCCCGCCTGGCTGAGGTGTTCCAAGTGGTGAGGGGGCTGGTCAGTCTAGCCTCCCTCCGCCTGGACGTGGAACCATCAAATACTTGCTGTGATTTGTTTGTGGACTTTTTTTGTGGATAAAATCGTTCAAATTCACCACGGTTTTGATGTGACTTTTTTTTTTTTAGCAGAGAACGGGTCTGAGGCAGTGGAAGCCCCGTCTGGTTCTGTTTTTTCGAATGAGTTTCGGACAGTGTGGTCCTCAGATGTGGGGGATGCTCTTGGGACTGTTCGAGCCACCAATTCTGAATTAGATCCATGCCTGTCCTGGCTGGTTAAGGTTAGCCGGGAGACATTGAGGCCGTTGCTGGTGGGGATAGTCACACCTCCCTTGGGGAGGGCAGGGTGCCGAGCTGTCTCAAAGAGGTGGTGGTGTGGCCCCTGCTAAAGAAGCTATCTTTGGAGGTTGATGTCCTTGTCAGTTATTGGACAATCTCTAACCTTCCCTTTTTAGGGAAAGTTATTGAATGGGTGGTGGCTCAGCAGCTTCAGGGGCATTTGGACCGGATTAATTTTCTCAATCCCTTGCAGTCAGGCTTTCATCTGGATTATGGCACAGAGACTGCGCTTGTGGTCTTGGCTGACACCCTCTCCCGTGAATTGGACCGGGGTCGTTTGACCCTGTTGATCTTGTTAGATCTCTCGGCTGCATTTGATACCGTTGATCATGTGTTGTTGGTGACTCGACTGCGGGACTGGGCAGGGATTGGCGGGACTGTTCTTGAATGGTTCTGCTCACTCCTGGCTGGTAGAACCCTGCGTGTGGTTCTGGGGGAGTTTTCATCTCTTCCCCCCCCCCCAGGGCCTCACATGTGGAGTACCGCAGGATTCCATCCTATCCCCTCTCCTGTTCAATGTGTACATGCAGCCTTTGGGAGAGGTTGTTAGGAAGTATGGAGTGAGTTGTCATCAATACGCTGATGACACCCAGCTATATCTTTCATTTTCCTCTGACTCAGGCCCTGCAGTCTTGGTGCTTACCTGGTGTTTGTCCGCTGTAGGGGATTGGATGAGGGCGAGCCGCCTGAGACTAAATCCTGACAAGACGGAGGTGATGGTTGTGGGGAAGGTCGGGGTGGTGGTGGCCCCCATTATTGATGGGGTCTACCCCTCCAGTTTCTCAAGTGCAGAGTCTGGGGGTGCTCCTGGACCCACAGCTCCACCTGGATGCTCAGGTGACAGCTGTGTCAAAAGGAGCATTTCGCCAGCTACATCTGGTGCGTCAGCTTAGGCCGTATGTCTCAGACTCGGATCTGGCCACAGTCATCCATGCTTTTATTACCTCGAGACTGGACTACTGCAACGTACTCCTATGTGGGGCCACCCTTGGTATTGGTTCGGAAACTGCAGCTGGTTCAGAATGCGGCGGCCTATCTCTTAATGGGGACGGGCCGACGTGAGCATATAACACCGGTGCTTCGCTCTCTGCACTGGCTGCCAGTAGGTTTCTGGGCTCAATTCAAGGTGTTGGTGCTGACCTTTAAAGCCCTAAATGGCTTGGGGCCCGCCTATCTGCAGAACCGCCTCACCCTCCAGGTCCTGGAGCGGCCCCTGCGGTCAGCTGGTGGCGCCCTCCTTGGGGTTCCCTGGGTGTCTACTATGAGGAGGGCGTTCTCTGTGGCTGCGCTACGGTTGTGGAACTCCCTCCTGTTGGAGATCCACTTAGTTGCTGACCTCCCCTCTTTCCGCAGACAATGTAAGACCCGGCTGTTCCGCCAGGCCTTTTCCGAGGGAGATGGGGTGGGTGGGTTGGGTTAGAGTGGGGTGGATGGGGTTTTAGATTGTTTTAACTGAAATTAATATGGTTTATTTTAATCTTTTCAATGTTTTAATATTCTGTGAGCTGCCCCAAGATGCCTGAGGCAGGAAGGGGCGGCATATAAATTGTAAAAATAAATAAATAAATAAATAATACTGTTGGGTCAATGGCCTAAGGATTTCTGGTTTGTTTTGCTTGCTCTGTGCTTGCATGATGCCCTGCTGCTTTCCTTCTCCTCCCAAGCATGAGTAGAGAGGCCATTTTCCTCGTACCTCAGGGACCGCCTCACCCTCCGTGCCCCAGAGTGGCTCCTTCAACTGCAGGAGGTATCTTCTTGGAGGTCCCCCATGTTAAGCGGGGGGGCACGATGGAGAGGGCATTCTTGGTGGCCGCGCCGCACCTTTGGAATTCCCTCCCGGAGGAAGCTCACCTGGCCTCAAGCCTTTTAACATTCCAGCGAGTTTGTAAAACCTGACTGTTCGCCCAGGCCTTTGGGGAAGGGGGGCGGGGTTAGGGTTTTTTTAATCTCACCCTACTCCTATTTATTGTTTTATTGTCCATAACCCTGTTTTAATATTATGATGATTGTTTTTTTAAAAATGTATATGATTGTATTTTTATGTTTGGAATTGTTAGTCGCCCCGAGCTGTTTTCAGGAGGGGCGGGATAAAAATCGATGAAATAAATAAATAAATAAAATAAATTTTGTTAATTTGTGGGTCCACTGGTAATGACTACTCTTGTTTAAAATTGTTCCTTTGCTGTTTCACTACTGGCCCCTGCTGGGAAGTAGTTCCTTGCTTCTCTGCTTGTGACTGCTTTTGAGAATCTTGCTTGCTGGTTTTGTGGAGAAACAGAAATGCATAGTTTTGAATTTGGTTTATTCAGCTCCATGTTTTTGCTTGCTATCCAGGCCTGCAATTGGCCAGACTTTTTTAAAAAGGGCCTGTTTGCTTGAACAGGCGTTTGGCTGTCAGGGATAGGGTGTAGCTACTAGAGATGCTGGTCTGGATGGGCCTGGTTTGCTTGCAGTGCAGCCCTGCAACTGGCCAGACTTTTTTTAAAAGGGCCTGTTTGCTTGGACAGGCATATGGTGTAGCTACTAGGGATGCTGGTCTGGATGGGTCTGGTTTGCTTGATGTGCATCCCTACAACTGGCCAGACTTTTTAAAAAGGGCCTGTGTGCTTGGACAGGTGTTTGGCTGTCTGGGGACTGGGAGCCTAACCTAGAAAACTACAGGCAGCCAAGGAGAGCATGAAAATGAAGAGGGTTCTGAATAATGGTAAGTGATAGCATGGAGATTGGGAGGGTCTTGGACCTCTTCTTTGAAGAAGAGGTCCACAAAGAAGCAAAATTTAAAATGTCATTCAAAATGCAAACATCTAAAGTAATTTGCTTCTTTTTCCATCCAGTTTGCCTGAGATCTGGCATGATTCCACACCTCGCTTTACTTTCCTTGTGAACAGAGGAGAAAGTAGGTAGGAGCATGGCAGAAGAGAAGGCTGCAGACAAAAAGGAGACCCTTTTCCCCTGTCCCCACTGAACCCATCTCTTCCCCTCCCTCTTCTTGTGCTCCAAAACCAAACCCTTTCCCTCCTACTTCTCCTCTGTCCTGCGCTTCTCTTCCCTTTCATTCTCTTCTGATTTGGCTTGTCGCAGAATAGGGAGCTAACTCAGTCCTTCCAGTTCTCCAAGCCAGAAGGAAGACTTGTGCCAAAGTCTACACCTTCAGAAGACTGCAGGTGGCTAAGGATGCCATGAAAATCGAGGATTCGAGGGTTCAGGATAAACGTAGGCGATGGTAACGTGATCTATTTTTTGAACCTACTATGGTTAATTTGGACCTGGTGGAGAGTGGATGGGACCCCAGTAAGAGGGCGCTCTCTCCTCCGGTGGCAGTGTTTCACACAGCAGCATTCCCAGCGTTAACTAACATAATGTCCATCCAATGTTAACCCTGGGAACTCCTTGCTGCTGGGTTATGCCACGCCACTGGCCTACCATTGCCCTGGCTCCGCTCCTAGGCCAGGCTCCGCCCCTAGGCCTGCATGTTCAACCTGCCTCCAAACCGACCAGCCACCACTGATAAATCCCTTTGTATAGAACTTAAAGAAAACCCTAAATTCCCCTAAAAATGATCTGAAATAGCTTTTCCATACCTTCAGATGTTAGGGATTTAAAATCTGATGTCTTGGATTGTTCTGGGGCTGTATCCCACTGGAAACTGGGAACCTTCTCTTTCCATTGCAATAGGTAAATATTTGAATTGTATTTGTAGATGAATATCTTTAAGTGTAATTGCCCTTCACCTCATCCACCTTATAAAAGGTTGGGTGGCTGCAGTTACTATGGCCCGTGCTCCTTGACCAGAGTAACACAGGCCTGGATGCACACCCTTAAACATATGGGCCATTCATGTCCTCCCCTATAGCATGATGGCAAACAAATATCCAACCAGTGCATCTCCTGTTTGAACTGACTGAGTGATAACTGTCAAGCAATATTCTGAATATAATGGAATGCACACTCCTTTCACAGTCTCAGAATGACCTAGATGTAGCTTAGGAGAAGAGATGGCTGGCTATGTGAACACAGCAAATATTAAGGACAGGATGCTAAACTCCTTGGTATTATCTAACTCCTGATTGCACAGAACATTACCGACAGTTCTGGGACAGCTCCTCCCAGGTGGAGCAGAGCTGAGGCTTCTCTTCCTATCTCCCTGTCTAGAGAGGCAGCAGGCTCCTTTCAGCGAGAGAGAGAGAGAGAGAAGATATTAACCTTCCTCAGGAACAAGAAGAATGAAGGCAAGGGGACTCTTTGTCTTCTCTCAGACTCCTGCTATGTGGAGTGTCAGTTGGCCAAAAGCAGCAGTCCACTACTTCACAGAGGGTTTGACCTTCCAGAAAACCGACCTCTCATTGGTTCTTCAGTGAGTTCTGCTCCTTACCCATTGTCCTGGGCTCGAAGGTGACTGGCATGAGTGGGAATGGGGTGGGAAGAAAAAGAGAATGTTCTAGACCTTTCTCTCTCTTCCTTTATACTCTTTAGTTTAGGCCGACCTTGGGGCATTATCAGGGGTACTAGCCTAGTATTTTTTTTAATTTTAAAAAAATATTTATTTATTTGTTTTCAAGGAACAGACATACGCATTTTACATTCATCTATTTTCCTTTACATAAGTAAAATTTCCTTCACCGCTCTATTCCAGGCATATAGCAGAGCGGTACTTTTCTGAGAGATCCATTCAACCTTAACATCCTAAACCATTTCCTTTGTGGATATCTCCAACTTGCCACCTAGCACTTTTACCCCATCCCCCACCCTCCCTCCCTGCTCCCTCCCCCTCCCCCCTCGGATCTAATATATATATTTTAAGCAGGTCGAGTAGGTGTATTTATCCATTTTGATTTTCTGTATCAGCACTGTCCAACAAGGTGACCATTTGTCATAAAAACTGCTTAAGTAATCTTCCGGGCATGCCGTGATCCTTTCCATGGAAGCCACGTGCCAGTCTTTGCAACCAGGTAAGTCTAGTTAGTCCCTTGGCATGTTTCCATGTCATAGCAATCGTATGCACTCCTGCCAAAATCAGTTTCCTGCACGTTCTCTTCTGCAGAGTGGTGAGTGTCTTAGCCCAGCAGGGCGATCTCTGGTCTGAATGGCAGGGGGATTTCTAACAGCTCATTAATGATTTTCCATATTTTTTTCCAGAATTCTTTAACCTTTGGACATACCTACACTGCTGGTGGGGAAGTCCCTCTTTCCCCGCACCCCCTCCAACACGTCGGGGGATAGGTATTTTTGGTTCTATTTATTCCATCTGGTGTACAACCTGCATCAGGGAAATGATGTAGGGCTTTCGTTAATCTATATAGGGTGGAAAAAATACCCCTTTTTGATTAAATACTAACTTTTCCAGCCTCGTGGGGTTTCTAGTGAAACAGGATTTATCTCTTGAGTTATTCATTGCACTTGCAGTTTACAGTACATCCAGAATTCTATTTTCTCCTTAAGCTCCGTTTCCAATGTGTCCCTGGTTTTGAATGAATTCTGTATGAATTGATGCATGGCTCTATATACCCCTGCCCCTCCCCCCCATCTCTTTAATGTCTCCTGTTCTTTCCCATTCCAGCTAGGCCCAACCTTCTCAAGTGGGGTATAAGGGGTTTTTCCTTGTGTTATCCATAGTTTTTTTTCTGACAGCTGTGCCATGCACCCATAGCCGCCCCTGCGAAAGGGTGGTCCCTCTCTGCCTGTCCCCTTAGCACGCCCTGCACTGTGCTCTCCAATAGGTCCTTCACATTGACAATACCCAGTATGTGTAGCTCTAGGTTCTTCCACATAGGCTCATTATACCAAATTTTAATCGTCCGGAGCGCTGAGGCCATGCCATACAGTCTCAGATCCGGAAGATTACATCCTCCACTTTCCAATCCGGTCTTTAAAATGGACCTATGTCCCCGTGGTCTTTTCTTCCCCCAAATTATAAATCTCATTATCTTATCCATCTTCTGGTAGAATTCTTTTGGAATTTGTATTGGAATCGCTTGTATGGTATATAGAATTTTTGGTAATAATTGCATCTTGATTATATTTATTTTCCCCAGCCAGGAGCAGTCCAGCCGGTGCCAGGAGTTCTGCTTATCTTGGAATTCCCTAATGAACTGTATATAATTTTTTTAATACAAGTATCTGGTGTTTTTAGTGAGCTGAATCCCTAGGTATTTTATTTGATCTTTCTGTATCTGGAATTGGGCCAAGGCTTCTAATCCAGACCCCCTATTTTGCGCCTGGTTCAGGACCATCACTTGTGGTTTTACGTGTATTTACTTTGTACCCTGATACGGATCCAAATTCTGCTAATGTTGCCATAAGTTCTGAAATTGAGGTTTGTATGTTGGTGATTGCCAGCAGCATGTCATCCGCATAGACCATCATCTTGTGTTCTGTATCTTTAGTCACCACCCCTGAGATTTTATCGTTTTGGTTTATTGCCAATATGAGCGGTTCTATCCCTATATCAAATGGAAGTGGGGATAACGGGCATCCCTGTCTGGTTCCTCTCATCATTTGAAAAGCCGGTGTCTGTTCTCCATTGATCACTATCTGTGCTGTCAGTCTTTTATAAATACTCTTCACCCATTCTAGGAAGCCCCCCGAGAATCCCATCTTTAACATTGTAGCTTTAAGGAATTCCTTTTCTAATCTGTCAAAAGCCTTGTTGGCATCCAGTGAGACCATGGGCGCTAGCCTTTTGTCCTCATTGATTTTGTATATCAGGTTGATTGCCCTTCTGACATTGCCAATCCCCATCCTACTCCTATAAATCCAGTCTGGTCCGGCTCTGTGATGCCTTTAATAATGGATTGCAGTCTGTTGGCCCCCCCCTGCCCCTCCCCCCCCATGCTGGAAACCGGAAGTGCTGGGGAACTGATAAGACCCAGACCAGCGGCTGTGTCTCACTTACCATCGGGGCTTGCATCCCCGCTGCTGCTCCCATCGCTGCTCCGATGGCTGGGGGACTCTGCTGGTCACCAAAGGGGAAAAGGGGAACAGGTGAGGGGGTCCTGGACATGCTTTTTGCCCCCCCTGCCCCTCCCCCCCATGCTGGAAACCAGAAGTGCTGGGGAACTGATAAGACCCAGACCGTCGGCTGCGCCGTCGGCCGCCAGCCGTTGTCCGCGAGCCAAAGGGCTGTGGCCAAAGGGCGTGGCCCTTTGGGGCCCTTTGGGGCCAGGAGGGGGGGTGTCCCTTGAAAGAATTGAGGGGGAGGAGAAATTATATGCAAGCAGCGGTTTGTGGGAATGAGAGTGGGGGATTGATGGAAAGGGAGGGGAGAAGTGTTATGGAAGAGAGTAGGGAAAAGTGGTGTGTGGGGTGTGTGTCGTGGATTGGATTGGGGTATACGTTAGGAGAGGGGGAGGAGGAAGAGGGATTATTTAGGAAGATTGACGTGGGGTTGGTGGGACCACCTCCCCCTGGTGAGAGGAGGGTGGAGGTGGTCAGGTTTCCCTCGGTGGCAGTGGGGGATAACTGTGATGAGCAGGTTGTTGATGGGATCTATCCTGTGTTTGTGGAAGAGATTACGGAGTGGTTTATTGGATGAGTATAGGGAGGGGATTGGGAATATGTGGGTTGTATTTTTCCTGTTAAATTGTTAAATTGTATATCATGTTAGCTTTGTTGATGGCTCTGAGCCCCTGTGTGGCAAACTCAGAAATATTATGTGTTGTAAGCCGCCTCGAGACCTTCGGGTGAGAGTGCAGGATAGAAATAAACATGGATTTGGATTTGGCCAGAATTTTGGTAAAGATCTTTGCATCAGTGTTCAGCAATGCTATAGGACTGAAATCTCCACATTTTTTTCCTACCAGCCCTGTCTTTGGGCATAATGTGATTGTGTCCAAGTAAAATGTGTCCGGCATTTCCTTGTTTTCCTTAATCATGTTAAATACTTACTTAGCAGGGGGATTATCAGATCACCATATATTTGGTAGAACTCTGGAATAAAGCCATCTGGGCCCGGGGTTTTATTTTTGGACAGTTCTTTAATAACCCCTTTTACCTCTTTTGATGTGATGGGTTCATTGAGCATTTTCCTTTGCGTTTCTGATATTGTGGGCATTTTCAATTTGCCTAGGTATAAATTTATATCCTCTCTATTGGGTGAGTCAGAAGTGTACAGATTTTTGTAAAATTGCAGAAACTGCTCCTGCATCTCCCTCCCTGCTACATATCTCTGGCCATCAGAATGGAGTATCTGGGTTATCTGAGCCTTTTTTCTACGGTTTTATATCATCCAAGAGTGTATTCTATCCGCTTTATTACTTTTAATATAATTAATATACTTTTAATATAATCAAATTGTTTGGTATATCGCAGTTTTTTAACCACCATCTCCGTTTCCATTGCATCAATCAGTCCCCTTATCTCTACCCTTTCTTTAATCCCTTTCTTTGTAGGCTTGTCTTTCAGTTGACCATCTAGGTGTTTAAGTCTGAGATACAGCTCATTTAATTTGTTTTTTCTCTTTTTCCTATTCCAGGAATCCAGTTTTATGTATTGTCCCCTTATATAGGCCTTGGCCGCCTCCCACAGTGTCACCTGAGATACCTCTCCATTATCATTCAACTGAAAGTACTCCACTAGCTGTTGTTTAATTGTTTCCTTGTTTGTGAGATTGAATAAAGATGCCTTATTTAGTAGGGGTGGGAAACCGGTAAAATCCGGTATCCGATAATGCCGGTACCGGGCGTACCGGCATTATCGGATTCGACCCGGTAATCCGGTCCGGGTACCGGATTTTTTTTACATTGCAGCCATTTAAAAATGGCTGCAATGTAAAAACTTAAAGCCCCAGCAAAAAAGTTTTAAAAAAACAAACCCTCCCCGAGTCCAGGCTGCGCGGGTGGAAGGGGGGACACCCCCCACCCACCCTGCCCAGCCTGGATTTTTGTTTAAAAAAAGACCCAGAGGTGAGCCCACCCCCCAGCACCAGCGGC
>QEPC01001533.1:4200105-4214829 GCA_003113815.1 Sphenodon punctatus
GTTAGGGCTTTGTTTTCTTCCCCCTACCTTGTTTTATGGTCTTAATGTCAAAGCTGTTTCTCTGGCCCTGTTTTAAAAAGTATTTAACTTTGATTGTTTTAAATTGTTTTTATATTGTTTGATGTTTTATTGTTGGAAGCTGCCCCGAGCTGTGTACAGGAGGGGTGGGGTACAAATGTCTTAAATCAATCAATAAATATAGCGTCCCAGTATCTTCCTCTCTCTGGTTCGCCTGCTGTTAGTGCCGCATCTGTTGTGGCCGGTCCACTAATTCTTCCTCTCCTACATTCCCAAATTCCGGCATCTTTGCAGTCATATATTTCTCCAGCGCCATGATGTCAAGGAAATTCCTTCTACGCTCCTTATGCATAAAAGAAAATGTTGCTGGGTATCTGATTTGTGTTTTGATGCCTTGCGCCGCAAATTTCTCTTATAGCTGATACCATTTTTTTCTTCTGGCTACTGTGGCTGGGGCCAGGTCTGGTTGTATAGTTATTCTGCGCCCTTCAAATTTCAACTCTTTGTTTTTTCTGGCCTCCCACAATATCTGTTCTTTGTCCTGGTATTGTAAGCATCTGATCAGTGCTCTGGGTAGGTCCCCTTCTTTAGGTGTAGGCCTCAGGGTTCTGTGTGCCCTGTCTACTTCAATTTCATGTAGATGTGTGCGCTGAGGGAAGAGGGCCCTGAGGATTTTATGTACTAGGTCCCTTCCCCGCTGGGCCTCTGTGGCCTCAGGGATTCCCTGGATCCTGAGGTTGTTCCTTCTTCCCCCCTCGAACTTTCTCAATTGCCTGGATCCGGTCCTTCCACTGCTGACTCTGGCCTTCCCTTTCCTCCATCCTGTTTTCTAAACTGGAGACTCTTTCAGCAACCCCATCAAATTTCTTATTTAAAGTGTCCACCACACTGATTACCTTCTGAATCCCATCATTTAGAATTTTCCATTGTTTCTTGGTAGCTTCGTGCTGGCAAGTTATGGTGTTGGCCAGACTAGCCAGTTGTCCAGATATTTCAGGCTTCTCCCCCGGTCTCAATTGCATTGCCGCCGCCATTTTTGCCTGTGCTTTCTCCAGCTCCCCTCCCCCACCGTTCTCTTTTCCACCCGACTTTTCTGGGCTTTTCAGCTGCAGTGGGTCACTTTTACCAGCTTTTGGGGAGCCAGGGGTGTTTCGCTTCAAGTTCTTGCCCATGTGTGGTACTGGGATGCAGTTTTAGAGGTTTTTTTTAAAGCATTAGAGTCTGGGCCGTCAGGAGCATTTTGCTGGCATGGCTACTGCTTGCGCATGCCCAGTGGCACCCCCTAGCCTAGTATTTGAAGAGAGCGAGCTACATCAATATTATAGCCTGACAATTACTGCAAGAGTGATACATAGGTACCATGCGTAATATATATCTGCAAAAGGCAATAAAGAAAATTTAGGAAGTATGAAATTCTTCAGTACTCTTTGTTTGAGTATGTTTGGCACAAACATTTAAGTTTCTGTACATTTTCTTTCTGTGCCTGATGTTTCTTTTTAATTTTTTATTTTTTAAAAACCTAGTGTTTTTAGGTTGGCTAAATTCATTAGCTAGGGAATAATTTCTCTGCATAAATGATGTGCTTTTTGAGGCCAGATTTTGATATGTCTCATGCCCTGTGTTTTATAGATCCCTATATTGCAGTGTTTTATAATCTAGTTGTAAAAGACAACTTGAAACATGAAAATTAGGTGAGAAATGTTTTTAAGCAGTTTAAAGGAGGAAATAAAAAAAGTGGTTTTGCAGTTATATACAAACTCCTCCCTATACACTAAAACAGAAACTCAACGGCAGCAAGTTGTTGATGCACAGAAATAGAGGTTGGAAAGGTCTAAAGAATTCCAGTGTTAAATAATAGACTTGAGTTGGTAGTAGACTTATGTGGGCTGCAGATAGAGACTAAAGTCCCAATTTAGATCTGCACGCACACAAACCTAAACTGACATAGTGTGGGTGCGCACAGGGCCAAGCGAAAGTTCCCTGCTGCCAGACCTCACCATAATGAGGAGAGGATAAAGCGGGGCTAAAATGGTTGTCCCAGTGGTGGCAGGGAACTTTGCGTTGATCCCTCTGTGTGCACACTCTCTGCACGTTCACAACTGCAGTTCTGTCCGCTCACGCGCACCTTGGATTGGGGCCTAGGTCCGTGGTCCCTTTGCTCTCCCACTTGTACATTGGATGACCTGTACTGCATGTTACAGCATTCATAGACAAACTGAGTCAACACTGGGTTCAAGAATTGTTGGACACAGAGAAATAAAACTGAAATACAAACTCAATGATCAATTTGCCTAATTATTATTACTAACTGTTCAAAGGTGACAATACCCTTTTCATTAACAACTGTAAATTTAAGGCAAATATTCATAATAGCATCATGTATGTCACTTAAAGTGGCATAGTTTTATTTGCAACACTTTCATTTTACAGTTTTCACCACTGTATAGAAATTACTTAAATAAGCCTATTTGATAGGGATGTGCGAACAGAATGTGGTTTGGATGTTCGGTCCAAAACCCGAGTTCGGGTTCGGTTGTTTGGTTTGGCGAAGTTCGGTTTGGCCGAACATTCGAAAATAGCAATATCGATACCAATACTGAATTCAAAGATTTTTTCAGTATTGGTATCATTTGGCCCTGAAACAACCCCTGGTCTCCACCCCTGGTGCCAGAAAGTCTGCTCCTCAGCTGCCTCCCCCTTCCAGTCACATTTTTCCCACCCAAAGTCACGTTTTTCCCACCCCCGAACTCATCCGAACATAACCGAACTGTTCGGCCGTTTTTGAGTTCAGTTCGGATGTCCAAACAGACCGAGTTCGGTCCGAACTCCGAACCGCATTCGCACATCCCTACTATTTGGGACTTCTCACAGCTGCAGCCCCCGGCAATTGCCTTGGTTGTATTGAAACTTACTCTCTGCAAAGGCAGTTGCAGTGAAGCTCACTTACATCTTTTATTACTTAAGTTTTAGCTAAGTAGTTTAAAGGTGGCACCATGATCCCAATTGATCTTTGATAAACTTTGCATATATCTGTGCCTTTCTGGGGTTATAGGATTACATTTAACTTTCAAAATGGCATCATGCAGGCAAAAATTTTAGGAAGTACTGTCCTAGAGATTGAAGATCACTGCCACTCAGTCTTGTATCATGTGCTAATTCTGACAGTGGCCCCAGAGAACGTACAGCAGTGATGGGGATTACTACTTCTCTCAAAGGTGTCTCCTGTTCACAAACAAAATGTTAGTCCACATTGGGTGTCCATCTGTCTGTTTATTGGGTGTTTGCCCTCACCAGACATGCAGCCTCCACTCATGGTGGGGGTCTCTGAGAATGTGGAGACCACTGACTGGACGAATATGGGCTAATGTGCTCCCAGGTGTCCTGTCCCATCAATTAGGTTCTGTGCAGCCTCACGTACATACAAGTCCACCAGCATCACAGAATCCAACGCAAAAAGCCTAGAGTGTTCCAAGGAGTGACCACTTCCTGCTAGGGGTGTGAACCAGGCCCCCATGTTGTTTTTGTTTTTTGTTTTCATTATTCAAAAATGTTTTCGTTATTGTTAACAATGTTGTTTTCGTTATCATTTTCATTATCGGTATCGGTATCGATATCATTTTCGGTATCAGTATCAATATTGTTATCGATATAGTTTCAAACGAAGATTTTATTTTTGGTATCGGTATTGTTATCGATTCCTGTGCATAACTAATATCAATCTAAATCTAAGGGAGCCAGGAGAAGGGAAAAGGAAAATTATCTATTATCTAATCATCTATATAACTACCTATCTATATATAATATACAGGGGGGAGAAGGGCAGGGAAAGGGAGAAGGTAAAATGTACGGTATTTATTAATTTCATTATAAACATTTATTAGCCGCCCCCTCATGCCCACGGCATCTCGGGGTGGCTTACAACATAAAACACACAAATAAAATACCCTTAAAAATCCATTTAAAAATACACAACCCCATTCATGAAATTTAAAATATCATAAAAATATCTTTAAAATACCCCACCCTCCCATTCTCCCCTCCTAAGGCCTGGGCGAACAGTCAGGTCTTACAGGCTTGATGAAATGCCAACAAACCTGGGGCCAGGCGGGCTTTCTCTGGGAGGGAGTTCCAAAGCCGCAGCCTGGTCACCAAGAACGCCCTCTCCATTGTGGCCCCCCGTTTTACAAAAAGGTGCCCCCCTGGTGGACCGAAGGGATCGTTCTGAGGCATGGAGGGCGAGGCAGTCCCCAAGGTATTAACGGCCCAGACTGTGCAGGGCTTTATAGAGCAACACTAACACCTTAAATCTGGTTTGGTACACTATAGGCAGCCAGTGCAGAGTACGGAGCACAGGTGTTATGTGCTCCCACCGCCCGTCCCTGTAAGGAGACGGGCCGCCGCGTTCTGCACCAGCTGCAGCCTCCAAACCAGAAACAAGGGAAGCCCCACGTAAAGCGCATTGCAGTAATCTAGCCTCGAGGTGATGAAGGCGTGAATGAGAGTGGCCAGGTCGGGCCTGGAGATGTATGGACGCAGCCTCCTTACCAGATACAGTTGGTGGAAGGCAGCCTTAGCCACCAACTCAACCTGCGGATCCATATGGAGACCCGAGTCCAACACCACCCCCAGACTCCAAACCTGCTGGGCTACAGGAGGACGGAACCCCCCTACCAGGGGAGCCAGTACCTCCCTCGCTCTTCCCACCACCATCACCTCTGTCTTATCGGTATTAAGCTTCAGTCTGCTCTGCCACATCCAAGGAAAGGTATTGGTAATACAATGAGGGCTAAGGAGGATTTTTGTGTGCAAGCACCAGTTCTGTAAACGCAACCTGACAAGCAGAGCTCTCACAGAACGGAGAGAAAAAGCCTGGCCCTCCCATTATAAAGGCTTGCAGTGTACTCTCCCAGAGCCTTCCTAATTGGTTGTGGGAGGCAGCAGGCATTGAGCAATCACAGAGTGCCATGAGACTTCTAGGGCCTGCTTCCGCTGCTCATTGGCCAGCGATACATCCATCAGATACTGCTGAGCTGCTTGCCCCTCCCAACACAGGCACAGTTCAAGAGTTCAACCCTGTTTAGGGCTCCGAGTTGTCTGCTCCCTCCTCCTCTCTCCACATTTCCCCTCCAAAACCCAACTGCCACAGTACTAATAATGATAATGTCATTTTCATTTTTGTTAGCGTTTTCAGTATCGCTATAGTTTTCGGTATTGGTGCTCTCGGTTGTCATTTTCATCATCGTTATTCTCGGTTGTCGTTTTTGTTACTGCAATAACAAAAATGACAATTTTTGTTATTGGAATAACAAAACCGACATGCACACCCCTACTTCCTGCTCCTCTCTCCACTCTTGTTCTCAAGTCTGCCTTAAAAGCCCAACGCGCACCAAATTCAAACATGACTTGTCCCAGCTCATCCTGGTTTTCAGCATGTGCCCTATTCTCACTCTTCACAAGCCATTATATTCTAAGGAGCAATTTCTACAGGTTTTTCATCGCTGTGGCCATGGCCAGAACAACAGCTACTCGACTATGGTAAGTTAATGCACCGGGGTTGGGGGGGAGGGTTGTGTTTGCACAGCTGCATGATAAAAGCTTCCGTTTATTGCTATCCAATTATGTGTGATTTTGTTCACAGGCAACTATGACCCACTGCTGCCTCCAGTGTTCCATCCCAGGCATTCTTCACCTACAAATTCACCCACCAGATGTGTATTCCCTCCATCCCTCTATGGGGGAAGCAGATGGTCAAGTGCTAAAGGAACAAGGTGGTGTTCCAAGAAATCTACTACTATGTAAATTAGGATAGTCCTGCTACTAGGCATATGCAGTACTTTACAGCTTAGGTTGTTTTATTACTACTGTGTATATTCGATTTATTTGTATGTATTGTATCTGTTACAAGTATGATATTTTGTTGTTGGTTGGCACAATTGCCAATAACCTTCGGTTGAGGCAAATAAAGTTATTTATTCATTCATTCGTACTTTACAGTCACAGATAGGTCCCTGTCCAGTGGGCAGAGGCAACGGATGGCTGTTGAACCTGCGGGGTGGGGGTGGGGCACAATTTGCATGGTACCACCCATCCTAATTTACATAGTCCTTCTAATTTGCATAATGCCATTCTAATTTGCCACTCTGGGCAGGGGCAGTATATGATCTGATGAGAGAGATGCTACTTAAAATTCCTCCCTCTATTAGCAATGGGGCACCCAGCAGCAGCAGCAGCCAGCAGAGAAAGAAATGCATGCACTACCCCCACTCTGAGAAGGGACAGTGTGTGATCTTAGATATGGTACCCCTACCTACTTATTCCTCCCCCCTTTATTAGTCACATGGGGCACTCAGCAGCAGCCAGCAAAGAAATGATGAATGCATCTTGCAATGCCACTCTGGGCAGGGGCAGTGTGTGATCTCGTTTGACAGACCACGCTGCCAAACTGTGTGGTTGGTACTAGTGCCTCAATTGTGGGTTCCTGGTGCAACCTTGGATGTTCCAGTATAGCCACAGCACAAGAAACCCCGTAATTGAAGCGATCCTTTGAGGCTTGAAGAGAGCTGTCTTAGAGTATTCACACACACAGGTTTAACTGTGTCACGGGCAGCCAGCAGGATTTCTTCCCCTTTGCCCTTGAACTGTGTCCTGCAAATATCTTCTTGGGTCAGGTTCAATATTATCGATTCTGACTCTTGAATGCCTGGGGTAGCACTGAGACTATACAAAGGTTTGTGGGTTTTGCCAACGTAACTTTGTTCATTATGAAAACTAGGTATAAAATGGAAGACTATTTCCTACTAATCTGGAGTAATTTGGTCTTAGACCACAATTTAATTTTCTGGTAATCAAGAATTGTTGAGTCTTCCCTTTTGCTTCCCATGTTCCTTTTTTAAAAAGTGGACAACTTAGTTGCTAATAGCTATTAGTTGACTGCAGAGTACAGTGCTTGCATGCTTAATTTAATCAATCCTTGAGGAGAGATCCAAGATTTCTCTTTACAGACCAATTAGTAAGCAGCAGTCCACTGTGTGAACTAACAAACAGCAAGTTTAAGATGCTTGAATAGCTCTCTGGTCTCATGTGATAATCAACAGCAAGGGAAGTCAGTCTTTCACTTGCTATGAAGCAAGCGTTAGGGATGGGTGAACAGAATGTGGTTCGGATGCTCGGTCGTTCCGTTCGAAATCCAAGTTCGGGTTCAATGGTTCGGTTCAGCCGTGTTAGGTTTGGCCGAACTTGGCTGAACATTCAAAAATAGCATTATTGATACCAAAACTGAAATGAAACCAAATTTTTGGCCCTGGAAAGACGTTTTTTCTGCCCCCCAACTTATCCGAACTCATCCAAGCACAACCGAACTGTTCGGTTGTTCAAGAGTTCGGTTCGGACGTTCGGTTCGGACGTCCGAACAGACCGAGTTCGGTCCGAACTCCGAACAGCGTTCGCCCATCCCTGGTAAGCAATAAACAAAAGCCAAGACTTTGACCTGACCTTTGGCCAGGTGTATACTTCCCCATCGATGTTCTTTCCTCCCATAATTAGGTTTGGTTGGTGGTTAAGGCAAAAAAAATTCTGATCTTGAAGCCTTAAATTTTCTAAGCAGTCAGGCTGGGGACTATCCCCCCCACCCTCGTCCTCCTTCCATGTGCTCTGGGAGCAGGATCTGGGGGCATTGGCATGGAGAGCAGCTGGCATGCAGTCTAGAAGGAGATTAGGGAGGGGGGCCTCCGTCCATGGGGGCATCAGACGGGGAGGCAGGCAGGCAGCGCTCCCTAGAGCCCCCACAGCCACCTGACTTGCTTCCCCCATCAAGCAGTCTTAGGGAACCGGCTTGCCCTTCCTTCCCAGCTGGGCTGCCCCCCTCCCACAACAGAGAAAGCTCTTCCCTGGTGGCTTATAGCTGCAGTTTCTAAAAATGGGTCCAGGCAAGAATGTGAGCTGATCCAGTCAAGGCACAAGTTAGCAGGGGGACATCTCCCCCCCCCCATGTCCTCCTGCCATGCGTTCCAGGCCATGGTCGCATGCACCTGCTGCTGCCTGGCTGCTCCAACTGTGCTGGCTACCCCTTTGCTTTGCCGCCGCCTAGATCCACTGTCACTGCTCCTCCTCCTGGTCAGATCAACCCGTCCTCCACTTCTCTCTCTAGTCTCCGTCTCATCTCCTCATGCTTGCTGCCAGCCTCAGTCACGCCGTACATGTGCTGGCTGTTGTGTTGGCATGAGAAGTGCCACCTGCTCCAGCCCCTCCCCTTCCAGCACACACACTTGAGATGGGGAGGAGGAACTGGAGGTGGAGACGTGGCACTGCAGTACAGGGGAGGGTGGGAGAAACGGGCTGCATGGTGATGCCTCCCTGTGCCCCCCTATGCGTTGCCCATGCCAGTTTGCTTACAATCTAAGATGGACAAGGATAAGGGGAATACATAGAGAAAGACAGACACACCCATATTTCCATTTTTATGGATGGGGAACTGAGGCTTAGAGGTTCTGACTTGACCAAGGCCACCCAGTGAGCTCATTGGCTAGAGTGAAATTCGAACCCTAGTCTCCCATGTCCAAGTTCAGCACCTTATCTCAGCACAAATGGTGCAACATGGTACCACAAGGATCAAATCAAATCTTTTATTATTTAGCCATAGGCTTTTACAAACATTAAAACATACCACAAGTGATTAAATAAAATATCCTCAACCACAATTCTGTGCAGTTATTTGCAGACAAGTTAGAACTTAAAATATATATATATATATACACACACATCCTCGCCAATCCCACTAATACTCCTCTGTTCCAACGGTTCATTACTTCCTAACTAACCAGTTTGGGTGCTGGATCTAAGCATCCCCTCCTATGGGCCCTCACCTATTAATCACCCTCTCGAATCTCTCAACCTCCCGCCAGGATGGCGGGGGCCTTCCCCCCTATCCGCCTCCTACCACAAGGGTAAATATAAATGGGGGCCCCGTAGCAAGCAAGAAGCATGGTCTGGAGGGCCATAGTTAATCCTTACTTACCAGGGCTATCACAACCCCTACAAACCACCATTACTTGGGTATATCACTATCCGCCCTCGTCCCGGGGTTATTAGCCCTCCTAATATGTAAAATGGCTTGGGCAAAACTTGCTACCGCCCTGGACTGAGCTGAGTCTGTATGGTTTAGGAGAGTCCAAGTTGGCTCCTTGGATCGATCCGACTCCTTGATATACCCCATAAGGCACCTCAAACGGTGACCCCGAAGGTGGGGGCATCTAAAGAGAATATGGTCCAAGGTGTCCAATTTGACATAACTGACATATCCTCTGGGCCCGAGGGATGCCCCTGTAAAGTCCCTCCACAAACGCCGAGGGAAAAGAATTTACCCTCATTTGGAAGAATGCCCGCCTCTTCTCAGCATCTAGCCATGAATAAAGATAATACTCCCCCAAGTTCTGGAACCTGAATGGAACATACAAGGGAGCCACCCTCTGTGCTGTTAGCATGGCCCCCTCCTCTTGAGCCACCTGATCCATAACCCTCCTTTTTACCAGGCTCTTTACTGTAACCAGGCCCAGCGGCTTGAGACACTCTAACGAGAATCCCAGACGATGGACCTCCTCTTCTATCGCCATCTTCCACTCGGCCCCTAGCCCACCCTCAAGAGCCAGGACCAGGAGAGAACGCTTAGCCGGCGGAAATAACGCTGACCTGACCCAGAAGTTAATCGCAACCTGGAGGGCATAGGCACGCACAGGCATGCACAGTGCCTCAGCCCACAGGATAGCCTGGGGAAGCCCTCGCAGAGCGCCTACAATGGTCCTCAGAAAATGGTTTTGTATCCCTTCAAGGTGGGACATGAAGCGTACCCCCCAGATAGAAAAGGCATAAAGCATCTGCGTAATAACTTTTTCTCTGAAAAGGCGCAGTGCTGGAAGTACTAATTTGCCCCCCTGCCCGAAAAAAAACTTTACTACTGCCTGCGTTGTTTTCCTGGCTTGTTTTATAACCCCCTCATACTGAGCTTTCCAACCTGGGTAGGAGGAGAAGATTACACCCAGGTGCTTGTAATGCCTGACCTGCTCTATGGGATTCTTGCCAATGGACCACACATGCGTTTTTGCTGCTCCTCTAGATCCTACCACCATAACCTTGCTTTTCAAACAATTTATCCGTAAAAATTCCTGTTGACAATAATCTCCAAATGCTTGCATGAGATGGCACAATCCTGTACGCGTTTGAGACATCAACACCGTGTCGTCTGCGTACAAAGGAAGGGGAGCTCGCTGGTTGCCAATTTTTTGGGGGTGCGTATTAACCGCATTCAGCACCTGAACCACATTATTCAAATATAAATTGAACAAAACGTGGGCCAAAAGGCACCCCTGTCTAACCCCGGCCTGAACTCGCACTAGTCCGGATAAAACTCCCTGGCTGTTACAGCGGACTCGTAGGGTGTTCCCTGTGTGCAAGCTTATCAACCGGAACAATAATCTTGGCTCGATACCCATCCTACTCAGTTTCCCCCATAAATGTTCCCTGCAAATGGAATCAAACGCCTTTTCCAGGTCGACGAAACACAGATATAATTGTCCCCGGGGGGTCATATATTTAGCTATCAGAGCCGCCAGTACAAACACATGGTCTGTCGTGGCCCACCTAGGGCTGAAACAAGAATCATTTTTTTCCCTCATGAAAACATCATGAGAATCAAGAATTGTAACCAAGATTTTGGTGTAATCTTGATAACAGATTGAGATCTCAGTTGAGAAATATTTCTCAAAATACCATTTATCATTTATTGCAATTTACTGTTTACCATATACCAGTTACTTCAATTTACCGTATCCTGTATACCAGTTACCCCAATTTACTATTTACTGTATATCAATTTACGTGTACTGCATTCATCCCAGTAATGCGCATGCGCAATGGCATTTGGCATTTTGTGCATGTGCATTACCGGGACAAAGGCAGTACACAGTAAATCGGTATAGGTAAAAAACAAACTACAATAAATTGTGGTATATGGTAAATGGTAAATTGCAGTAAATGGTAAACAGTATTCCAAAAAAAATATTCTCAACTGAGAAAGGTTGATAATCAGTATTTTTCTCGATTTACTGTTTCTTGACTATAATGAGTTGAGAACCATGAAAAACTCAAGAACGAATTATCTTAGATGTTCCCCAAACTGCTGGATTGTCCAATCCATGTATGTCCTCCTCTCCATCTCGTCTGCACACCTAGTAGCTCTACCTCCCAGGGAGCAACTGTGTGCAATTGCCCTCTCTCCATGGCACCCTAGCTTGACCTTTGTCTTGGGGAGCTCCAGCAGGTGCAACTTCTTTTGCTCTCTTATCACTTGCTCACTGTGTCCCACTCAGATTGCTGCAGCACCCTCCTTCACTCAGACTGCGTGAGGGCAGACATTAGGGCAGATGGTGCCTGAATTCTTCACCAGTGCAATCAGGGTTGCCTTTCTCAGGGTGAGTATTCCCAGGATCAGCCCCAAGAACCCAACCCACAGTGGGATCTTAGCTCCATGGTATCTTTATTTTCATATTGTGACAGGAGGTCCTTCCAAAACCCTTATAGATGCTGGCAGTTGTCTGGGGAATTAGCAAAACCACCTCGCCACACAATGCTCCACCAGCAGGTACCGCTCTACAAACGTGTATTGACCCTTACAGTGAGTAGGCGATCTATTGCACAGCCCACACGCCATTGGGGTCTCTGTTCCTGGGCTCCAACCACCCCTCTAGCAAGGCCTATCGTCACCAGTACTGCAAAGAGTTCTTATCATATATACAGAGACAGAGCCCTTCTCAGTCTCAAAACCCTCTGTATACAGTATATACAGTATAATGTGGCCCAAGCAGGGCAGATCCCACCTAACCGGAGCCTCTCAAAACTCCTCCAGAAGACAGCATTCCTTTCGCCTGGTGATCTCCAATTCTCAGCAGGTTGTTCTGAGTCTCAGGGGAGAGCTCTTGCAGTGAGTTCCTTCTCCTACGGCCATCACATAAAAATAGCTCGGCCCTTAGGACTCGGGCATAGTCAGTACAGGCTGTGCACTGAGCATGTTCCAAGACTTTGATGCAGAAAGCTATTTAGGACCTTGTCTGAGCATGCTCCAGGATTTAGCTTGTTAGCTCTTGAAGGCCTAACTGTGCATGCTCTAAGGCCTTCTTGCTTAGGGCTGCCCAGGCAGCTTGGGCTAAGCAGGGCTCATCAGGTTAGAGAGGAGCCACTCTGGGTGAAAACAGACATGATGCTAACTCCACTTTAACACCACTTTAACATTTCTTATACATGTTGCTGGGCTGTATTGGTGTTCTATGCAGCTCTGCAACATGCATAAGAAATGTGAAAGCGGTGTTAAAGTGGAGTTAGCATCATATCTGTTTACACCCTCTGTTACACATATATTGTTCCTCAGTTCTTCACAAACACACAGTTCTATATCCCATCCATGCAAGCACAATCCCTCTTACAATGTTCTCTGGGTACCTCTCACCTAGGCCCCTCCTGATCTGGCACAATCCCTCCTGAAGCTAGTCCAAACGTGCCAAGTTCCTAGAGCCAGCACTCCCATCTGTTCTGCTCTGACTTTGGAGTAAAGCTTCCACATAGCTCCTGCTTCCAAAAAGCTCTCAGCTCAGGGTTTATCTGGGGCTGGAACTCAGCCACACCCAAGCTCAGGTGGCCCCAATTAGCGTGCAGACGATTAGTGCTCAGGTGCTATCCCTCCTCTGACTAGCACTCGCACTCCTCCTAGCACCTGCTCTTTGCCAGTGCTATCTCCTCTTAAAGGGCAGTAGCCCAAACAGTCTGCTTCCTGGTACAGCTATCTGCCTCTGTTTTCTTCTGACCCCTATAGAAGATGCTCCTTGCATCCAGAGCCTGCACTGAGTAAAGGGTACAGAGAAGGCACGGTAAGAGAGGTCAGAGGAGACACACAATCCTTCCATCCCACAGAGCATAAGTGCAAAATGTCATAGAAATTCAAGTTGTTATATTTTAACTTAGTGGGAACAGAGTTATGATAATGAGGAGTGGCTTTGGTAATCTTAAGTGTAATACTTCCAGCCTCTTCCTAATCAGGAAAGAAAAAGATCAAAATTGTTCACAGTCAAAATATATGGTCCCACTACTCTAGTGCTTCCATTCCCACTCTTTTAAGCCGTCTTTTCTATTTCAGCTCACAATTGTACTTTTCCACACTTCTTTGTCTCTCCATCCCTTTCTTTTCAGGTTCAAACCTCTACTTCTCTTCTATAATACTCTTCTCCAGTGAGAGCACCAGAGTGAAAGCAACATAGGGCAGAATCCTCCACCATTAAAATCACCAGGGATTTTGCTATTATGCTGATTTCACTGAATGGACGATTATGCCCATAGTTTTACTACATAATACTACCTTTCTAACAGCTTTCAAAATGTTGGGGTTATCT
This sequence comes from Sphenodon punctatus, assembly GCA_003113815.1. Taxonomy (NCBI): domain Eukaryota; kingdom Metazoa; phylum Chordata; class Lepidosauria; order Sphenodontia; family Sphenodontidae; genus Sphenodon; species Sphenodon punctatus. The sequence goes on from QEPC01001533.1 coordinate 4,213,554, forward strand.
GAAAGTCAAGTCTTCCTGTGTTCCCACTCTGAATGTAATTTTGTCTTCAGGAGCACTAAAGGTACCCCAAAATATTAAAGATTTTGTAAACCCCTAACTTTATATACATATAATTATAGATTTTCAAGATTAGAAAAGTGTATGCCAAGGATTTTTGACATATATGAGCAAGTTTTTGTGGATGAGTTACCAAATCCTGAAACTTGGTGTGATAACGGAGATACTACAGGCCTTATTACACGAGACGCACCCATGCATGCCCACGCAAGTACTTGTGCGGTGGTGAGTGGGCATGCATGTGTGCACGCTCTTCCGTAGCATGCATGCCCACTCACCTCCAGCTATCACCCACACACAAAGCAACCAGCAACAACACTGATTGCTCTGTGTGTGGGGATGTGTGGGGGATGTGCGCACGCCGGTGTGCGTCCATGAAGGCACACACCCCACCACTCTCATACCAGCATGCACACCAAACCACCCCGCAGCATGGCCTGTTTAAAAAGGGCCTACTTTGGAGTGCCATTCTTGAATTAGGTATAAGTTTGTAAATGCTGTTGAAGTTAATTGAAAGTCATTGAAGTCAATGGGATTTACAAGCTTCTAGTAATAATCTTCACTGCTGTACTGCAGGGTGAAGAAACTAGGGAAGGGTGAACGCAGTTCGGGAGTTCGGACCAAACTCGACCAGTTCGGTCGACCAAACAGAATTTTCTAGGAGTGGGACTTCCGGATCTTCCGGTATCTGATACTGCCCGGTATTTGGTGTACCGGCAGTATCGGATTAAACCCGGTAATCCGGTGTAAGCTACCGGATTCCCCATACCGTATTTTTTACATTGCAGCCATTCAAACGAATGGTTGCAATGTAAAAAAAAACCACAAAAAAACCCCACTTTCCCTCCCCAGTCCAGGCTGCATAGGTGGAAGGGGGGACACCCCCCACCCACCCTGCCCAGCCTGGATTTAAAAAAAAAAATTTCCCCCGAAGTCCCTCCTAGTGCGGGCTCCGGGCCGCCGCTGACGACCCAGAGCCCGCACCAGCAGGTAGCCAGGTACTAGTACTGTACTAGGGTGATCCCTGGGGTGGGGGGTGGTTTAACACCCCCCACCCCAGGGATCACCCTACCTCCCCACCCATGGATCGCCTACCTTGCACTCCAGGCGGTGGCGGCGGTCTGGCGGCTTCAGCGCTGGCTGTGGCTGCCAGCTTCAGCCTTAGTAGGCCTTCCGGGGAAACCCGGAAGTTCACCAGAAGGCCTAGTAGCGCTGAAGC
>QEPC01001533.1:4214852-4227957 GCA_003113815.1 Sphenodon punctatus
GCGGCGGCGGCGTGGAGGCAAGCCCCCCCCCGCACCAGCAGCGAGCAGGTGAGTCCGGTGGCGTGGGTCCCTGCAAGTAGGTCCTCTGTTTTGGTGCTAGACTTTTGTTCCGGCAAAACTGGATCATTTTTAGGCTTGCGTTGTTTCTCAAGCGCTTCTTCAGCTAGGTAGAGATGCTTCAAGTGCTCTGGATAATTCTCTGTGTATTGGACATGCTGCTGAAAATTGGCCTTGCCTTCCTTTTTTAGTAATTTCTTGTACTCACGCTGGATCTTTTGTTTTCTCCAAAAGGCAAAGCCTTGTCCTGCTGCCCGCAGCCTCCTCCCTTCAGTACAGCCGCCCGTCGCCACCAAGCAGCGCTGCCGCCTCCCCCCTGACAACAAGTCCCGCCTATCTTGCGCCTCAACGCCCAGTCTCAGAGCATATTGGTTAGCGGGTCACTAATTCCAGGTGTTTATTGGTTAAAATAACTGCTCATCAGAGTATTAACTGCACTCAGCACCTGAACCACATTATTCAAATATAAATTGAACAAAACAGGGGCCAAAAGGCACCCCTGTCTAACCCCGGCCTGAACTCGCACTAGTCCAGATAAAACTCCCTGGCTGTTACATCGAACTCGTAGGGTGTTCCCTGTGTGCAAGCTTATCAACAGGAACAATAATCTTGGCTCGATACCCATCCTACTCAGTTTCCCCCATAAACGTTCCCTGCAAATGGAATTGAACGCCTTTTCCAGATCGACAAAACACAGATATAATTGTCCCCGGGGGGGTCGTATGTTTAGCTATCAGAGCCGCCAGTACAAACACATGGTCTGTCATGGCTAGGCCTTTTTGAAAACTTGCCTGCTCTGGTTCCAATATTCGGGCGTCTTCCACCCAGGCCTGAAGTTTGTCCAACAGCAACCTTGTATATAACTTTGCTATAATGCTAAGGAGACTAATGGGCCTGTAATTCTCCGGTAATTTGGGGTCCCCTCTTTTATAAATAGGGATAATAATACTTGTTTTCCATACTGGCGGGAAGGTTCCAGTCTCATTAAGATAAGTGAATAGTGGTGCCAGAATCCCGGCCCACCATTCCGGCTTGCTTTTCAGTACCTCCGGAGAGATGTAGTCTGGGCCTGGGACTTTCCCTGCTTTTAGATTAACAATTAGCGGGATTAATTCTTCTGGCTCTACTGGAGGTCACTGTCGAAAACCGTACAGTGTCTGAATAGGCGGGTCATACATTATCTCCGTAAATGATGTATATAGGGAATCATAAAATTCCTGCCACATGGCAGGTTGGACCCCACTATCCATGTGGGTTCCACTATTTCTTTGAAATTCCCTTATAATTAGCCAGAATTGATGCACATCTTTCGCCCTGGCCACTGCAAGAAGCTTGGCCCACTGTGCCTCTGCAAATAATTTCCTCTTAATGATCAAAAGCTTCCTGTATTCTGCCCGCAGCCTTGTCATCCTATTTCTCAGGACTTGATTCGGGTTGGCCTTAAGCCCTCTGGCCACCCTACGGAGAACTGATCTAACTTCCCGGCACTTCCTATCATACCAAGTCGGGAGTCCTCCCGCCCTTAGACCTCCCCCCGGTGGGTCCACATTCACCCTAGTTATAATAGGGGTGAGCAAAGCAAGGATTTCCTCAAAACATGCTACCATATCCATTCTACCCTCACTAACCGTCTCAAGCAAGCTTAGGGCTGGGGGGAGGTTGTAAACTGGTCTATAGCTATTGCCAGTTCCTTAGACCATTTCACTCGAACCACCCAGACTGAAAACAGTCTAGTCCAATTAGCCAACTGAACCTTCCACCGCCCCTTCAGGGGTCACCATCAAGGGATGTCCAGCCCTCCTGGCATTGGGATCCACTATCAACAACACCAAGGGTAAATGACTAGACAACCTCCAAATTGGCAATCATGGGGAAAAAAATTGATGTAATAAAAAAAAATCTATAATACTAGACCCTTGAGGAGAGTGGAAGGTGAAGTCCCCCTCCAAATCACCCTCCACCCGTCTGTAAACAATAACCAAGTCTAACTCACCCTTTAGATGGCCCATTCGGCTTTTCCTAGGGCCCACCTTCTGGTCCCTAGAATGTCGGGGAGGGATATACAAGGGGTCGGGTGTATCCTCTATAATGGCCTGAGTGTCTTCCGTATTCCCCATCCGGGCATTAAAATCTCCACCTATAAGAACCACTGCTGCTGGGAATCTCACCGCTGTCGACTGAATCTGATTCAAAAGAGTATCCCATATATCGGGATTGTAGTAGGCTGAACGGTCTGGAGGGATGTACATAATTCCGATAATCAGCTCCAGGCCAGAAGGAAAAACACAATACAAAAGATAAAAATAAGCTTTACTAGAGCTAAGGCATTGCACCTGGGCGTTGAGCTTAGTGGAGATAAAAAAAGTAAGTCCCCCGCTGGGCCAACCATGTAGTTCTGACAAGTTTGCCCCTAGCCAGTAAGTATTAAACCCTCTCCACTCCTTCTGTGTGGGGGGCTCCATCAACCATGTTTCCTGCATTAGATTCATATCATATTGAATTAGGCGATTGCAAAAGTCAGGGTCAGATTGGTGAGCCCTCCATCCAGAGATGTTCCAAGAAACAAGTAATAAAGAGGGGGGGCTCTGACTGCCCTCTAGTTATTGATTCAAAAGGCGAGCCGAAATTTTGGACTGATGCCTTAGAACCCAGCCTGGAGGAATCATAGCAGGAGGCTCAACAGCCTCTGGGTATTCATTCCCAGGCTGCTTGGCTACAGAGCAGTTGGCTGATTGGACTAGACTGTTTTCAGTCCTCTCAGCAAATAAAAATGACCCCTGAGGAGACCTTAGGGGTGAACAAAGTACCGGGGGGAGTGATGGGGATACCCAACCCCTGGGTCCCACAACGAGGGATGAACTAAGGGCTTTCCCGTTCCCCCCCTCCTGCCCACTAATCGGCGGGAGATCCTTTGAACTAGCAATAAGCGAGCCCAACAAGGGGCTGGCTTCTGCCTCACTGCCCCTCTTCCTCTGGGAACCTCCCACTAGCGGAGGCCCGATCGAGGATTTGATTGGAGTAGATACCCTAGATTGGGGTATAGAAATGGCGTGGCCGTTGACAATTGTCCTCTCCCCCTCCCCCTTAAATCCCATCCCTTTCTCTCCCTTTATTAAATCTGACTTTAGGTCCCCTAACTGGAGGTATAGGGATTCGAGTCTCTGAAAACAGCGCACCTGTATTGTCATTGAGGGGGATGAAGGAGCGCTCACCAAACTATTCCAAGTTAGGGGATAAGTTAGAGCACTACCCGCACCCAGTGGGAGCTGGGTCTCTAGGCCTGATGTAAGGTCCTCCTCCTGGGAGATCTGTCTACCTGGCGGTGGCCCCCTGGAGCTTCTCCTTGGTGGAATTGGGGGTCCGATTCCCATGGCAGTACTTATCACCCATGAGCTGGGGCCCCCCTCCTCTAGAGGTGCTGTCTGGGGGCCCCCTTCACCCCTACCTATATTCCTTTCCTCCTGAGGTGTCCCTATATGCCTCTCCTGCGCCGGGGGTAGCATTTGGTACGCTCTGGCGACAGTAATCGCCTGTTGTTCTAATAAGGACTTATGCCTCAAAATGCGATTGGGCAGCTTGGATGAGACAAAAATAACCAAGATCATTTTCCTGTTCTCCGCAACAAGTAAATGGTCACAAGAGATTATATCTTTACTAACGATCCCCACTTTCCAAAGCAGGGACCTTAGATGATCTGCTATCTCCAGGGCAGTGCTCCAGACTAGGGCAGGGCGACCACCTTTCAGACGGTTAGTAAAGATTAAAGTTTCCGGCTAAAGGCCAAATGACTCAGCCGACTCGGTGCAGATCATTGGCAGTGTCGGCACCTGCCTCCCACAACCCCGAGGTATCTGGGGGGCAACAGATTGTTGCTCAACGATGCCTGACTGCTGGGAAGTTCTAACTTTGTTGGGGCCATCTTTATCTGGAGGGCCCCCCACAGGCGGAAGGGATGGGACCCTTAGGCCCCTTACCTCCCCAACCCCTGGTCCTATAGTCACCATCTCCTGTAGCATCCCCTCCACCGAGTTGACTTTCGACTGCATATGGGTAAGTTTACAGAACATATACTGCACTGTTTCAGCGATAAGCATGATGTGTTCTGTTAGGAACGTAGCTAGTCTTTCCCCCATCATCGGGGCCACGCTTGGGGACTCCTGCATTGGGCCTGGCCCAGCTCTCGAGTCCAACCCAGGGCAGATCCTGGATGGGGATGAGCCCATCAGGCCTCCCATCTGGGACATAGGGCCCCCACCCTTAAAGGGAGACCTCTTTAACTGCGGGGAGGGGGGGAAAACCCCTGTCCCCCACTCCCGCCTACAAATAAAGGGATCCAGGCGCCCCTGGATAAGTTGCCTTGACGGCAACAGCTCCCCTTCACCAAAATCCCCCCCTCCCTGGCCAACAGGGGCCATCTGGGGATCCAATACAACCCCCTAAACCCCCGCCTGGATGAAGCCAAAGTCAAAGTCAAGGGGCTAGTTCCTGCTCCGACTCGCGCCGAAGGGAGCGCAAAAGGGAGCATCCTTCAGTGCGCTGCCCCGGCGCACGCCTCCAGCACCGCCGGAGGCTCACTGCTGTTTTCAATTCCCCGCAGGCTCACACTCTGCCCCTGGGCCGGGCTCACACAGATGACAGGTAAGTCTAAGAGATCCAAAAGGTCAGCGGGGGGTGGGAGAAAGCAATCCCTGCTCTGGTCCCGGCTGCAACACCGCTGCTCTGGAGGCTCACTGCTGTTTTCTATTCCCCGCAGGCTCGCACTCTGTCCCTGGGCCGGGCTCACACAGCTGACAGGTAAGTCTAAGAGATCCAAAAGATCAGTGGGGGGGGGGGGGGGGTGGAGGGAAGAAAGCAATCCCCGCTCTGGTCCCGACTGCAACCTACCACAAGGATGTGAATCAATGCTGGCAGTGGGCCAAGGACTTCCACAGGGGGAAACAGTGTCATGGGGAAAAGGGGGCAACACACTTATTTGGGGTAATGGGACACAGAATTTGGGGTACTGGGGGGTAAATTTGGCTACTAACAAGGACAGCTAAAGATAAATATGAGAAGATTGTGAGCCTTACCACCCTGCTGAACTGGTTTGGCAGGGTGGGGGGACAGAAAAACCATTATCAGGCAGAACAAGCATTTTGTTGCCAAGGTAATGCCCAAATGGGATCTGCAACGAGCTCAGAATAACAAAAGGAGCAGGAGGGGGAAAGTGACCCAAACTACAAAGGAGTGAAAACACAGGATCTATACACTTCCCCTTCCATCTTGACCAGCAAAGAGTAAGCAGCTTGCAGGAGAGCTTGCACAATCATGAACTAAAGACTTTCCAATTCACTAAAAGAACCGAGCCCGGTCTCACTACCAAGGCCGCGAGAGACTCTGATGGACCTGTACTGCGCCTTAGGATAAGAGGACAGTTAGGAAACTTCAGTGGATTTTAGAATGTGTTTGCTTTATATTTGATTTATTGACTTGCACCATCTAATCAACAGTCTTATACTTGTATGTACTAAATACATGTATTATCACCAAGCCTAGCATGCTTGTGCATTTATTTGGCCTTGGGGGGTTTACTAAGGGGGTATCCTATCTAGGTGGGAGCCTAGTCAGACCTTTTTTATATAAGACAACTCCACCATGAAGTCTTCCAAGCTACGGGTGGCCAGAGAAGGTTCTCTGAGCTATGACTGGGCTGGGAGAATAAGGGGAGACGTTTCTGGGGATGCGGACCTCCGAAAGCTCCCTGATTGCAGTGAGGGTTTCTGATTACTTGGGAACCAATGTGGGCACAGGCAACTGGGTTGCAGCTGGCCTAGTGGGCATTCGGGGGACAGCCTAGAGAAAGAGGGGGACCCCGATCCCGGTGACAGTGATGAGTCAGGCCAGTACTCTTGAGTACCCCATTGAACCCTGTAAAACGCTTAAGAAGAGCATAAAAGGCCAGAGAGAAGCTAGTCTAAACCAGCTGATTTAAAAGTGGGTCAGTAAGCCTTAAGCACATGACCACTCAGATCGGGGACAAAAACTTCACTTCTGGTCACCAGCGTCAAACATTGCCATACTATGATCTCCTTGATTGGTTCCTCTGTGTGGATGGAACCATCATGGTATCCCGGCTCTGCATCTGTGTACCTTCGCCAGGGGCCAGAAATGGGTTGATAAGGCTCTCCATTGCCATCTCCCACTCCAACCGCTCCTGCTCCCCCCCATAGAAGCCGTGACCACCCTGGAGCCAGCAACAGTGATGAGGACACAAGCACTGTGACTCTGACAGTCTACCCCCTGAATCTCAAAAGCCAGCCTCTGTTTGAGGAGCCACCAGAGGTGTTTATGAGGGAAATGAAGGACCCAGAGGCCACGCTTATAGAGGAGGTGGAGGAAAACTGTAAGTTAATGCACCTGAGGGTGTGTGCATTTGTACAGCTGCATGCTAAAGGATTCCATTTATTGCTATTGAATTATGTGGGTTTTTTTCTTTGCCATGTTCACAGGTGGCCAGGAGAGCGCTGGGAAGCATCAGGATACTCCCCAGGACACAGTAGAATCGGATGTCAACGGTATGCATGGGAAGTGGTGGGAAGGCACCTGGGTGGGTCCATAGGCTGGGAGAGAGGCACCATGGTGGGATGTCAGGCTGTAGGGGAGTGGGGAGGGAAAGAAACCATGGTGGGTGATGATCACAGGAGAAAAACAGCATGTCCTCGAGATCCCACTGCAGCAACCATCCCAGCAGCAACCTAGGCCAGATGCTCATTTCTGCTTGCTTGGCAGCACTTCCTTTGGGTGGGAAGGGCAGGTGGGAAGCAGGATGGGGAGGTGGAAGTGGGGTGGTTGGAACTAACATCTTTCTTTGTTGCCTTGTTACAGGACTGCCAATTCAACTGGCACGGATCGATCTCCCAGGAACAAGCGCTTAACGGAACCAGGACCTGCGGGTCCGCAACTGGCCATACAGGGAGGATTTAGTGAGGAATATGTTTGAGAACGCCACACAGTGGGTGGATGAGATCCGGGATGTCATTCAGGGCATGGCCCACGGCCCCGAACAATGCAAGGCTTTGGCTACTGAGGCTTGCCTGGTCCATCCATGCAGGCAGGATCAGACCTAGTGTTACATTGGAACCCTAAATCACTTACTTTAGAGCAGTTCTACTGATGTCAGTGGGACAGATCTGAATTTAGTGGTGTGAGGATCGCAGCATGGGAGCTTAGAGGGGTACCACTTTCCAGCTGGGTGTCTCTCTCACACAGACTGAATTCCTCATCCGATTTTGCAACAGCTTCTCCACAGAGGGGCCCATTGTCCCGTTTAGCTTGTGCTTTTGGCAAACAAAGTTTGGGTTTATAAAATTCTCAGTTCTTCTAAAACATTTCATTCTTCTACAATATATTCTCGATTCACCAGTTTTTGGTTTCTCCACCTTTGTTTTTATGAGCTATTCAAGTTTTCTCATCAGTATTCCAGAAAGCTTCTCTCCCCCACAGTGTCTGAATGGCCATTTGGTCTCTTTCTATTGTTGGTCAGCTGTTGGTCTTTGTAGTTCAAAGTTCAGCAGCATGGGAGAGTGGGAGCCCCGGACGAGTTGAAAGACTGGGATAAGATCAAGACTGCAGCTTTTCTGGATGTTTGTGCACTGCCAGAAATAAGGAAGTTACTGATGGAGGCTGGACCTTCCCTGCAGTTTCCCTTGCCGCTGCCCTGATGACAGCAAGCAAATACCCGTGAGGCCACCACGAGTAGGGCCATAGTGGCATACCGCTGCGGCAGCTGTTACCGACAGAAACCCCTATTCTGCACATCGTAGCATGATTCGGCAGAGACAGCTTTCTGACCACTGCGGTTTGTCGTGAATGGTCAACGGAAGCAGAACTTTGCGGATTTCAATAAGAAGCAGCACCAACTCCCCTTTCCATCGATGGTGGAATCTTTGTGGTTATCTGATCATTGTATCATGTTGACGCCGCCCGGTGGCATGATCAACTCTCGGACCCTGTTGACGACACCCACATGCCCAATTTCATTGGCTAAGGCTTTCCCAGAGAGACATGTCCCGCCTTCACCATTAAGTATAAATAGGTGTGTTTGTGGCTTTCTTCTCCCTCTTGATCCCCTATCGCAGTGAGAGTGAGTGACTGTTGGAGTCGCGCCGCCAGTGTCTGTTTGTTAACGCACTCTGATCTTCCGCACTCTGTGACGAAACACCGCATCGCGACTTGAGGAGAGAGAGTCCTATCCCTTCCTAATTAAAAACTGTGCTGTTGGGTTGATCACTGTGGCTGTTCCGATTCTTTTGTTGTGAACGGTGGCCAAACAGCGACCACAGCTATCGCCTCCCCCCCACCTCTGTGCTCTCTCGTGCCTCACTCCCCTAGCAGCCCCCCGCCTATTCCTGCATGTGCTCCGGAGCCCCTGCTCCAGGCTCGCTGGCGGCTTCCTCAGCTACCACCCCCCCTTCCTGGCTCTCTATTGAGTGACTCTCTCGGCAGCCCCTCCCCGCCTATTCCCGCATGTGCTCCAGAGCCCCTGCTCCAGGTTTGCTGGCGGCTTCCGCAGCTAACGCCCCCCCCCGGCTCTCTATTGAGTTGAAAGAATATAAAAGGGGGTTCAACTGCTTTTCTGTACCTTGGGTGAATCCTATTCAGCTGTCTCTGTCCAAGAGAGATCCAGCTGCCTGTGAATCCTATCCAGCTTTCTCTATCCAAGAGAGATTCAGCTGCCTGTGAATCCTATCCAGCTGTCTCTGTCCAAGAGAGATTCAGCTGCCTGTGAATCCTATAAGGAAGCAGGTCCCCTTTTAATTCTTGGGATCGAGTGGAAATACTACTGTTTGAGAGGGTGGGGAATTACTCCTCTGCTATTTTCCTAGTAATGAGTCTTTTGTTCAATCAAATAGGCATTTATTCAATAAAAGCAGAACAATTAGCATACCAATCATCAAAGAGACACTTGCATTTAACATTTGCCCTCACCTACTGACTACTTAAATTACATACAAAGCACATATTTTTACGTGATCAGAAGTCAATGGTCTGGTTCAGAAGGAAGACAGTCAGGGAGTCCAAACGGCACTGAGAGAAAAGGGCCTAGCTGTGATACAGTGCAGAACTTCCTATGGAGAAGCCCCAGAAAGAGCACAATCACCGAAACTCTTCGGTTACCTTGATAATGGATAGCGATCGAGAACCGTGAAGGGCAAGGAACTGATCCAGAGTCAGGGCTTATATGCTGTGTCTGCCTTATGGTTATCCAGAGTGTGGGGTTGTCAGCACTAAGCCTGTGGAGTACTCCCATTGGTTGCTCAGATCTGGGTGGGGGGGGTACCTTCTGCTTAGTCATGATGTGGGGCTTGTCCTGACCAGTCGGGTCTGGCCCACCCCTCCCTCCGGAGGTGGGAATCCTGGCTCCTTGGCCCTGGATTAACCCACATCCTTCTAAGAGTCATCTGGTTATCAGAAAAGACCATATTCTTGCTTGTTTAGCTCAACTCTGCTATCAGTTCCATTGACCTTCTACTATAGTTCCTCCATGTTCCTGTGAATGATCAACATTCAATTTGTTTTGGGAACATGAGGTCTTCTGCTCAATTCTCCAGCATCATCTGTCTCCTCTGACCAATTTGTTAGCCATCCTTCCTAATACTTTCTGTTCTTTGAGTCAAACGCATTAACACATGTACTTAGTGGTGTCTTGCCTAATTTTCTAACATTCTACATATGTAATCCTACATAGCAGCCACAATGGCCTACACAAGTTACATTCAAAGTGTTATCACTCCAGTGTATACTCTTGGTTACACTTTAACACAAAGGTAGTTACAATAACATTCAATGTGTGTTCTGGCACATTTGCCAGAGAAGCATTTCTGGTTTGGTTGCATTTTAACACAGAGTTAGTTACAATAATATTCAATCTATGTTTTAGCACATTGCAGCAAGGAAACTGGCATCTTAGTTAGGCCCAAGTCAATTCCTAACTCTCCCGGTGGCCCCCCGCCTATTCCTACATGTGCTTCAGAGCCCCTGCTCCAGGCTCACCAGTGGCTTCGGCAGCTACCACCCCCCCTTCCTGACTATTGAGTGACTCTCCCGGCAGCCCCCCCATGCCTCTTTCCCCATGTGCTCCCCCACGTCCCTGCTCCAGGCTCGCTGGTGACTTCCGCAGCTACCAGCTACAGCCCCCCTCCTCCTGGCTCTCTATTGAGTGACTCTCCCAGCAGAAGCCCACCCCCCGCCTATTCCCCATGCGCTCCCTCCCAAGCCCGACTCGAGACCCTGCTCGCTGGTGGCTTCCGCAGCTACTGGCTACAGCCCCCCTCCTACTGGCTCTCTATTTGAGTGACTCTCCCAGCAGCAGCCCCCCCCTGCCTATTCCCCATGTGCTCCCTCACGAGCCCGAGCCAAGTCCCTGCTTGCCGGCGGCTTCTGCAGCTACCAGCTACAGCCCCCCTCCTCCTGGCTCTCTATTGAGTGACTCTCCCAGCAGCTCCCCCACCTATTCCCCATGTGCTCCCTCCTGAGCCCCTGCTCACTGGTGGCTTCCGCAGCTACTGGCTACGCCCCCCCCTTCCTGGCTATTGAGTGACTCTCCTGGAAAGCTTCCCTTGGTTATGCGGTGCAGGAGGGGAGACAGGGGGGCCGGTAGCCCTTCCCTGGAGCATCCCACAACCCACCGCAGTGTATGGAAACAGTGAAATCAGGCAGTGTTTTTTTTTTAAAAAGAAAAAAATCCACGTGGAGAGGCGTGCCTCGAGGTCCTGCCTTGTAAACAATGGTCCTGCGAGCTGGCTCTGAACAGTCTCACAAATGGGACGCGCTTGGGCACCATTATACACAGTCATATCAAGCACAGCTTACTAGTTTGAACAATCACATGAACAATGACAGTCTTGAGCCCACACGCAGTAAACAAAGCACCTTCCTGCTCATTCCAAACAGTACTTGCCAAAGGGTTGGCATTTGTGACAATGTTCAGAGCCATCCCGAAGAACATTGTTTATGAGGCAGCAACCTTATGATGTTCTGCCTCTTCCCATTCCCACAAACGTGATAGTCCCTGGAAACACTTTGGTTCTTTTTATTTCAGTTTCATGATTTTTAGCTCCCAGCTCATGAGTCATGATTTGTGTGAACATTCATGTTTTGGCAACTCAATGCAAGCACTGCATGTAGTTTTCCTAAGCATACCTTACATATTTACATAGGTCACAACCCTAGTTACAATCATTTTCAATGTGATTCTGAGACTATCATTTGACAAATAGTATACCCACTCAGGCCTCTGTAGTAAGTGGCTTCCTCTGGCATGCACCCCCGTCCAGAGTTCCATGTGGTGTATGCTCTTGATGTGTGATGTGTGCATGTGCTTTGTGTGTTACTTATTTACTTAGTTTGTGATAATAAAGATTAAATCAACATTCTTCATCAAACATTATGCTTGCTGCTAACCTAAATTCTCATCCACTCTTCAGATCAACTCCCTGATACATTTGGCAGACAATCACTTCAGCAGCGTTCTCTCCGTTACAGAATTTAAGTAAGTGTAATAAGGACATTTATTTAATATATTTTTTTTAAAACAGCCTATTAATCACAAATTGCTTGCCTTATTCCATTAGGTAATGATGAAGAACATTTGTTTCATTGGTGATTCCTACATCACCAGACTAGAATAATTCTGCCACACAGAACACACCAAGGTCAATTTGAATTTGGAAAATGTTACAGTGCGATGGATCAGAAGGGGGGGAATGCGATGGTCTAATGTATTGCCTGCTTTAAAGAACGAAAGGCAATTCATTGTCTCCATTTCTTCCCTTCCTTTGTGCATTGTAATCCACTCTGGTGGTAACAATATTGGAATGCTCAAAGGCATTGAGCTACTAGAGTACATGAGAAACCATTTAATGGCAATCTGTCGGCTTTTTCCTGGTTGCAAGATTGTTTTCTCTGATCTCATTATTCGTAAGTGCAACAGATATAGCACAAACATGAAGGCTATTGATAAATGTGTTAGAAATGTTAACAAGTCTGTTGGTGCTTTCATTAAAGATATTGACATGGTTTTGGTCTGGCATAGGAACATTGTAGCCGCTGATAGCAATATGTTTTTGGACGATGGTGAACATCTTTCACAATCTGGCATGTCTATGTTCTATAGTAACATTAGGTCTGCAATATTACAAAATGTATTGAGATGTGTGTGTTTTAGGAAAGCATATTGATGTAAGACCATGTTTTAATTTTTAAAATATTGAGAAATAAATGTACATTTAAAAGCCCTGGAAACTTTTTAAAATACACTCATTTTTTCTCATTTTCTTTCTGTAGATTATCAAAAGAAAAGAAGAAATGGCACATCATCATCAAATCTTTATTGTACTGACCCTAGGCCATGACAAATTATACACATATAGAAATATCCAATTGTCCAGAAAATTAAAAAGCAAAATAGCAAAAATGAAATAAAACATTCATTAAAATACAATAAACACCTTAGTGCAATAATGCTGTACAGTCTTCAATATTTAAACAGCAAAAAAACAGAGCATAGGATAACTGACTCAATTAATTACAGAGGACTAGCTATAAGGTAATCATCCTACCCCAAAATAATCTTAATCTTAAATCTTAAATTCACCCAGCCATTTCCACTTTCTCTTTCCTTGATTTTTCCATTAAGAACGCAATTAATGCAATCCTAAAAATATTTTGATGACACCTATCTGAAAGGAGGAGTGCAATTTTATACTCCACTGTTGAATTTCTTAGTACTATCATATATTCCCTCAGAAGATTGGGTAGATGAGCATATTGAGGGCAGAAAAACAAATAGTGTGGTAAATCTTCTACTTCCAGAGAGCAGCATGGGCACACCCTATCCAAGTAGGGAGTTCTGTTAAATCTCCCCTCCAGTACTGCCGAGGGCATGATCTGAAGACGCAAACAAAAAAGCGCTCGCATGTGCTGAAAGGGCAGATCACTTTTAATGTATTCTGCCCCGTCATATTCTGGCATCAGGAATTTATACCAAGGTGCAATCTTTAATTTATAC
>QEPC01001533.1:4230070-4289566 GCA_003113815.1 Sphenodon punctatus
GTTAAATCTCCCCTCCAGTACTGCCGAGGGCATGATCTGAAGACGCAAACAAAAAAGCGCTCGCATGTGCTGAAAGGGCAGATCACTTTTAATGTATTCTGCCCCGTCATATTCTGGCATCAGGAATTTATACCAAGGTGCAATCTTTAATTTATACGCCACAGATCTTGTCCTTTGTTTATTAATATCCAAGATTCTAGATTTCAACATGGTCTTTGCCACTTTACAAGGATAATTTTTCAAAAAACAATAAGACAACCCCAATTCTTTAAAATTTAAGTCGACCTTCTCCCACCATGGGTAGATCAGGTGGCTGCTAGCCATTTTTTCCAATAAACAGACGTTAGCGAAATCCTCAACAAAGGCACTACTAATTTTTAAGACAGATGTCAGTATTGTCTGTGTAAAATAGTCCTTCAGGGATCTCATCCCAAACTCAAGCCTTAACAGGACCGCTGGAGTAGATTTTGATTCCTGCATCATTCTTCTAAAAAAATTGTTTTAAATAGGTTCTAAAATCTTCATCACAGACGGAGAGTAGCCCCATAACAAAACCCCATACCTTATCTTAGCTATAACTTTGGTCTCAAACACTTTTATAGCAGGGGCAAACCTTTGTCCTCCTTTGGTGACAAAAAACTTACAAATTGCCTCCACTATACCAGATACGCTCTTTTTTCGGGAATTAATATGTGGTACCCATGAGCCATTATATGAAAAAACAACACCTAAATACCTAAAGTGTTTTACTTGCTCAATTACCACAGGTTCCATATACCACAACTCCTTCTTAAATTTTCTCTTAAAAATCAACCTTTGTTTTATTATAATTGATTTTAAGTGATTGAATTTTACACTTCTGGGAAAAATCCTCAAGGAGATGCCTTAGACCCAGACCAGATGTAGACAATAGCACGGTATCATCCGCATACATAATTATTGAAATTCTTCTTTGCCCTAACTTGGGGGCCATATAAGTCCCGGTGTCTTGTAAGTTGATAATTAAATCATTAACATGTATGTTAAAAAGCAAAGGGGCCAAAAGACACCCTTGTCTGACACCTCTTGTTGAACAGACTTTTTCAGATAGGTGACCTTCTAACCTGTAATCCCGTATCAGAGTACAAGGATCTAATTAATTTCAATAATCTTAAATCTATTTGTAGATTCACTAACTTGGCCCATAGCTTCTCTCTATTAATCAAGTCAAAAGCCGACGAGAAATCTACAAACACAGAATATAAATTTTGACCTTTTGCTTTATATTTCTCAACTAGATGTGCCAGGAGAAAGCAATGATCCAAAGTGCTTTTCTTGGAAGTAAAACCAGCCTGTTCAGCTGCAATAATATGATTTTGCAACACCCAAGTTTGTAATTTATCCAGCAGCAGTTTCGAGTAAATTTTTGAAATGATAGGAAGTAGGCTGATAGGCTGGTAATTACTAGTATCAGTTCTATCCCCCTTTTTATAGATAGGTATTACAATAGCAGTTTTCCAGGAGCATGGGACAATACCAGCATCATTAATTAGCGTGAAAAGATTAGCCAGGCCCTTAGGCCACCAGCATGGCAGATCTTTAAATACTTCTGGGGGGATATAATCTTCTCCCGGGGCTTTGCCATTCTTTAAGGAATTTATAGTGTCTATAACTTCCTGTTCAGTAACCGGATTCCATTCAGGGAGAACAAGAGTCCCATTGTCTGCTGTACATTCTACCGAGTCACTTGCGGCAAAGATTTCACCAAAATGATGTTCCCGCTGAGTGCTACTTATATAAGGATCCACCAAACAACATTTTCCCCCCAGAGAGCCATTTACCAACTTCCAGAACTGTTTTCCCTCATGATTTTCCAAGGCCCTCAAAAGGCTAATCCATCTTTTAGCAAAAAATTCCTTTTTCTTCTTAATTAGCAAAAGTTTATATGAGCGATATTGCTGTCTATATAAAGCCAGCGGGGCTTCACCATCATTTATCTTTAGATAAGGTAAACATGCCCTCAAAGCTGTCCACGACTGTCGACACTCTGCATCCCACCAGTCATAAACAACCCTCCTAGCCTTATCCTCACATGAGGTCTTGGTAAGTACTGGTTTCAGAATCTGAAAGAGCTCATCAATAACAGCGATAACCAGCTCCAACTCTGTTACCTCCTCTATCTGTTTTTTTTAAAAATCAAGTTCCTGTGTGGTGGATAATATAACCACCACCTTCATTGCAAGGGTTTCGGACCATATGCATCAAATACATCCCGGCTGAGCAGCCATAGTGTTGCGATTTAATTGTATGTAATATACTATGAGAATTAATATACTGGAACCAATGACCATATTTGAAAATGCATGTAACTATTGAACCAAAGCTCTGAATTCTCTGTACTGATCCAGTAGGCAGGATCTCTAGAAATAGCCAGGTAGGCTATGTGTGGGAAATAATCTCACATGACTTTCACAAACTCCCAACCACATCATCATGTCTTGCAAGACCAGTGATTTACATCATATTGCTGACCAACCGCACCCAGCCTGGAACAAAGCACTGACAAAGACTAAAACAAAGGGGCTTGATGAGAGGGTGCTTGAACACCCCTGAAGAATATCTCCTTCACGCCTGGAGGGGAAGGAGGAGATGTTTCTGCTCAGGGAGTTGCCAACTGACAAGCAGAAGCCATTCAAGCGGCCATCACCCTTTTTGCACCAGCACAGATGATAAAGGCATATCTACTCCCTGCCTGAAGGGAGGGAAAAAGATGTCCTGTTATCAAGTGCCCACCCTGACTAACAAACAAACTGGGAATGTGACCATTAGCACCCAGGCTCCAGATGGATGGGAAAGGGAGATGACAGCCAGACTCTGTAAGATGAATACCAGCAAGCACATTGCACAATCAAGCACCCTGGAATATGCATACTGAAGAACATCTTCTCCCCAAAACACTATAAAAGACTGAAGCAGAGACCAGAACGTTGTCTCAGCGCTTGGCATCTAACTTGGTGTTCGTGGGCTGTTGACCCTTTCCGGGACCCCTCCATAGGGGGTCCTACAACCCTATCTCCTGCTCCTGACAGATGACATCCACCGTTTTGAGCTTTCAAGACATGTAAGACTGACTTTGGGTGTGGGATATTGTATAGCTAGGTAACTGCTGCTGGATCATTACAGACTGGGTTTTATAAATGTGTGAACAACTAAATAAATTTATAACTGATTTAAGATCCCTTCTATGTGAATATCTCATATGTGCAAACCAGGGTGTGTGGGTTCCCCGATCCAAAGAGAGCTAATTCCCTAAATCCTAACAATAGCATCTAAAGGAGGCAAACCCCCCAAGCGAGGGGGACACATATCTCGCACAAGCACACAAATAGGGAAATGATCGCTCTCTATTCTATCCTCCACAAAAAAAAATCTCAACATAATCCAATAAGGCGAGAGAAACCAGAGCATAATCAATAGTACTACCCTTACTTGCAAAGGGGAAAGTTAATCTGCCCGATATATCACCCTGGAAATTTCCATTTAGGATATACAAATTGTTTTCTAAAATAAATTCAAATAAGAGCAATCCCTCCTTATTAATTATCTGATCCCTAGAGAATTGATGCTCATTCCAATCCTCATCCTGGTCTAGCAAATTAACTTGCTGCAGTTCCTTCCATAAATCTGAATTAGTAGGTCCCATTCTGGCATTAAAATCACCCCAAACAAAAAGGTTAGTATAACTATGTTCTTCCTTTTTCCTCTCCAAAAAATATTTAAACCTTAACCAGAGATGACTTCTACTACTAAGCGGGGGGAAGTAAACATTAATCAGCAAAAAAGGGGAATCCATACCAGGGAGATGACATTCCAACAAGAGTGCATTACTTTCAAATGCACCCACTAACAAAGTTTCAACCTCTAATTTGGCCAAGACAAAAATTTCTAAGCCTCCAGAAAGCCGTCCCCTCTGGAATAATTGTACACCTGGGAGAAACCAGCACCGAAAACCTTCAAGAGTAAGCTGGCTATCCTCCAGGAGCCAATGTTCCTGGAGGCAAAGTATATCATAAGATTGTAGATAAATGATAAACTCTGGGTCCAACCTTTTATTTGCTCACCCAGCAATATTTCAAGACCCAATCTTAATGCAGGGTGGCCCATCAAGCGGGGGGATGCAGTGTATACGGTATCAATCAGTTGCTTTCAAGCTTTCATTTTCTGAATTATCCTCATAATGTATTGTCTGCACACCTAATGGTTCTACAATTAAGGACAGGGAAGTTAGAGGGCAATCGTTCATGGAAATCTCCTTTGGGGTCTGTTGTAAACTTTCCCCTGGCAGCGCGGCTTTATCGACAGGTGTATCAATCCGTTCCTTATTCAGAAAGTCTAAAGAATCAACCCTCAAAGGTGATATCTTCCCCGGATTTCTAGCTAGTATTTCCGCATCACCAAACACATTTCCCATAACATGCAATTTATCATACACTAGGGTCAAATCTCTATTATAAACAAGTGGGATCACAGTAGATGAGAGATCACAGTTCAAATTTTCAACACCCGTGATCACCCCAGATTTAAACTCAGGAGTTATTTTTAAATTACCTGAGTTACTATAGGTTCCTAATTGGTCATAAAGACCTGTCAGTTGCTTGAGCAGCTTTCTCTGGTTAGTAGGCAAATCTGGGTGAATCAACTCAGTAGCCTGTAATTGATCCTTAACCTGAATGTCAACTCCTGGACCAATTTCCATAGCCTCTAGGTCAATCAGATCATCAAAAGGGGGTTTCATTGTCACCTGCACTGCAGGATTTCCCCCTACTACCTCAGGGATAACCTGAGGGTATTTGTTTTCCCCTATTGAGTACCTTATTTTGAGATATAGGGGTGGTCACTACATTAAACACAGGAGAAAGGAAAACAGCACAGTTTCTCAATAGTTGCTCCCATCGAAAGAGATGAGAAACCCAGGTAGGTGAGTTAAACTCAACTTTGAGTATCCAGCGATCATTCATATAACAAATATGGGAAACAGACTTTATAATCTTACTAGTTATAGGGAGATTTAAAATCGCCCTCAAATGTTCAGCTATATCTAAAGTAGTAGACCATTGAGGAAGTCTGCCAGTTGGTAATGGCAGGGCGGTAATAAAAACATTAGAGGAAAGTTGTCATAATGGACCAAAATCCTCTGATACAATAGTCTGTTCACTGAAAATACAATCAGTCATGGTTGCAGCCTCCACCTTCACAGGGGTAGAGTCAGACCCTGGATTATTGTTAGTCGGTGAAATATAAGATGCCGACTTGTAACAAGACACATTTTTTACAGCTGAGGCAAGCTCATCAAGTCTCGAAGTCTGATGATTCATTAGCTCAAATAAATAGTGTATTGTTTGGGCCGTCAGCAAAATATGCTTAGCCAAAAAAGAGGAGCAATTAACTTGATCAATTTGACGCATATAATTCCCAAGTATAACGGTGGGGTCAGATAAGTCAGATTTGTTTGATGATGAGCCATCCTCCTCCCCCAAAACTGGGGCGGGAGCGCTCTGAATATCCAAAGAAGGAGGGTTCACGCTAGAAGATATCACCTGGGTTACTCCCAATTCAATATCCCCAACAAAGTCCTCTGTTACCAAAAAAGAATAAATTCTCCTTTGTTTTAATTGTTTACTATCAGGAGGGGAGGGCAAAACAGCCTCTGCACGAGAACGTTTCTGTGATGACATACCTGCAGAGGCGAGCCAACAGTACCGCAGAGTAACAAGCAGCAGAGCAAAAAGACAGGGCACACGTCGCTCCTAGTCACGCCGAAGGGCGCGCAAAAGGGCGGCCCTGGGGAGCACCTATGGTGCTGCCGTAGGCTCCCTGGCTGCTTTTATACGAGCTCCAATAGAGACTCCGCCTCTCACCTCTCACTCCATCACCGGGCACAGGTGAGGCACTCTGACGTTGGCCCTCACAATCACCCTTCGCTCCACAAGGCACTGTAGGCTCCCCGGCTGCCTTTATACGAACTCCAATAGAGACTCCGCCTCTCACCTCTCACTCGGTCACCGGGCACAGGTGAGACACTCTGTCGTTGGCCCTCGCAATCACCCCTCACTCCACAAGGCGTTGTAGGCTCCCTGGCTGCCTTTATATGAGCTCCAATAGAGACTCCGCCTCTCACCTCTCACTCCGTCACCGGGCACAGGTGAGGCCCTCGCAATCACCCCTCGCTCCACCAAATGGCACATGATTCTGCAAAGTGGAAATGTGATGATTCCTCTTCTAAGCTGCGCAATAGAAGTCACTGTCCAAGCCCTACATTGTCGCTTCAGAATGGGAAAAAAGGGTACAGGAGACAGAGAACCATCAGAAGAAGCAGCACTCTGAGTCTCGCCCACCACAATTACCACAATCTTTTATAGATGCTCCAGCTGTTGCTTCATGCGTTGCATACACACAACCTTCTCTTGTGTTGCGACCAGAGTCCCCACAGTAGTCTGATGTTGTGGAATTGTCTCAGCCACTGCTATCAATGTATATTTCGCCAGCAAAAATATGATTGCCGCAGCCTGGCAGTTCTAAAAGTCATTACTTTCTTTCTTCGCAGGACGCACTGTGGGAATACCTTGCGAAATGCACACCGTCCGATGCAGAACAATCATCATTAGAATCAGACAATGCTATAGAAAGCCAATTGTTGCCACAGCAAGATGATGAAATGCTTCCACTCGAAATTGAATGCACACTCGACAAATCTCAAAAAAGCATGCAGGAGGCAGTAACGCACCGACGCGTCAACACCCAGTGCCTATTGTCTACTTCAGCGAGAGATGTGGAAAAATTATAAAACACTCAGGAAAGTGAGGCAGTACTACTGGGTGTGTCTAACAACACCACTGTGAGTGCTGTGCATCGTGATGCCGACTCAGACAGTGATGTCACTGCAGATGATGTTGACATCATTGATGAAGTCGATGACTATGACTACGAAGATCCAACATACACCCTGAGTTACACAGCATTGAAATTGGCAAGCCAACCATGCAAAAGAGCCAGGATTGATGACAACCCAAGAAATGTGGAACAGCGAGGCCAAGGAAATGATATGACCTTGCAATCTAGAATAAGGAAAAATATAGCTCCAATGTTCAACAGATGTTTGTCTAAAAGTCAATCAACCAGCTCCAACCGCACCACCGATGTAACAACACCCAGTGCCTGTTGTCTACTTCAGCGAGAGATGTGGAAGAAATAGAAAACACTCAGGAAAGTGAGGCACTACTACGGGGTGTGTCTGACAACGCCACTGTGAGTGCTGCGCATCGTGATGCCGACTCAGACAGTGATGTCACAGCAGATGATGTTGACATCATAGATGAAGACGATGACTATGACTAAGAAGATCCAACATACACCCTGAGTTACACAGCATTAAAATTGGCAAGACAACAATGCAAAAGAGACAGGATTGATGACAACCCAAGAAATGTGGAACAGCGAGGCCAAGGAAATGATCTGACCTTGCACTCTAGAATAAGGAAAAATATAGCTCCAATGTTCAACAGTTGTTTGTCTAAAAGTCAATCAACCAGCTCCAACCGCACTACCACAACAACAGCAACCAACGCCAGCAGTCCATCACCAGTGGCTCGTACCACAACCATTACTAGAAATGCTACGCCTGTGTGCTCGCTGGTTCCCTCAACATCAACAAATGACAACAGTGTTTCATTGTTGTCACAGCAAGGAACAATCACCCCAACCACTGACAGCCATGCAGATGCAAGAAAAGTGGAAAGGTCAGACGTCTGGAAACATTTCACTGCCTGTGACAAAATAAATTTGTAGTTCAGTGCAAATACTGCTGCAGGAAAATAACACATTCGAAAGAAGGAGGTAAGGGCCGCCCCGGTACTAGTGGCATGCATAGCCACATGAAGCACCATCACAAGTCTGTTCTCAATGCCTCTGGCAGAACATACTGCAGAACGACAAGCACCTCTGATCCATCTAAAAGCACTGCTAATGCTACGACTGTGCAGACAACATTGCCAGAATCTGTGCAAAATTATTATTATTATTAATAATACTCCCCTCTGAAGGCCTGGGCGAACAGCCAAGTCTTACAGATGCGTCGAAAGGCCAACAGGCCCGGGGCCAGCTCTGGACCCACGTTTCAAGACAGTTAAGAAGGTCTTGGGGGGGGAGGGGAAGAATCCTCTACCGCTGCACACGAAGAAATCAAATCAAATCAAAATCAAATGAAATGGCCAGCATCTCACCATACTGCACAGTACTACCTCACACTGGTGTCCAAGATGCCTGCAGTCAACATGCTTCCCTTCTCATTTGTTGAGAATGAGGGATTCTGCGAATTAATGGAGGGAATGGCACCACGATGGAAGGTACTGTCACGATTTTATTTTGCTACGAACACTATTCCCAAACTCTACGAGGCATCATGCAAAGCAGTATCAGATGCTATGCATGACTGCAAGGGAAACGTTGTGCACCTTACAACAGACTTGTGGACCAGTGCGCAGCACATGGAGTACCTGTCCATTACTGGCCACTGGATTCATCGTGACCCCAAGAATAGACTGGTGAGGCAGCAAGACATACTTGCTTTGGAGCACTTTCTTGAGAGAGACACTGCCAAAAACATCCAGGAAAAATTGTTACAACTGATAGAGCAGTGGTTGCAGCCCCTTGGTCTCTTGTTGGGTGCGTTGTTTCAGACAACGGGGCAAATATAGCTAAAGGCATTTCAGATGCCGGTTTCCAAATTGTATCCTGCATGGCTCATTCACTGCATCTCGTGGCAAAGAAATTTCTCAAAGCAGATCCATTGATTAAGGACGCAGTAGAGCGTGCAAAGAAATTGGTGGCACACTTTCGTAGATCGGCAACATTGCGCCGTGAGCTACGGAGGATACAGCAGGAGACAAACCTTCCACTTCATTTCTTCCCTATTGATGTCTGTATGCAGTGGAACTCCACATATCATATGCTGATGAGACTGCATTCCCAAAGACTTGCAATCGAGACTTTCTTTGCTGTGGCAGCAAAGTCTGTAAAAGAAGCTTCAGATATGCAGATAAATCTCAGACAGTGGAATGTAATAGAAAATCTCATTATTCTGCTGGAGTCCTTTCAGGCCATGACTGAGTTTGTGAGCAAAGCCGATGCGACAGTCAGCCAGAGCTTGGCCTCGCTTGTACTATTAAGGAGTGAAGTCGAAGACATCGCTGCCTCCTTTGATCGTCAGCAGGTGGATGGTAAACGTCTTGCCATTAGAGAGCGTTTCTGAAGATAACACTCAACAGCCTCAGACTTCTTCAATGTGGTCAAATTTTGAAAAGTATGACCTCCTTGCACAGAATTGCACTCGACGGCCAAGAAGAGTTGATCCGCTTCACCGTCGTCGTCACCGTCCAATAACACTTGCTGCAGCTGAGGATATGTATGATCAGTACCTGTCATCGGATGGTGCGGTTGGCATGAATAACGATGCACTCATTTACTGGGCAGAAAAAAGAGAGACTTGGCCAGAACTCTACAGTTTGGCAATCACAATCCTTGGTTGTCCTGCCAGCAGTGTCCCTTCAGAACGTTTATTCAGCTGTGCGGGCGCAAGTGTAGGTAATAAAAGAACTAGTCTGTCCAGTTTAACTCTCGAGCACCTAGCATTAATTAAAATGAACAGGTCATTCCTACCTAAAATTACTAAGGATTTCCTGCAAGCCACAGATCCAAGGAAATAATGAGATGCACCTCAGAGGCGACTGATCACCAGAAAAAAGGTTATGAACACCCAGATGAAATCTCAGACAAGAGCACTGAGTGAGGATTGTGCTGTCTTTTTCTGTTTCACATGCACAGTTTGCAGAACTCGCAGGAACCGACTGCAGAGGCAGAACTCTGCAGCATGGATCTATTTTTCAGTATAGTAGCACCCACCAATGATTCCAAAAGCCATGGATGCTGTGTGGTCATGGTGCATGCACTCAGGAAAATAGTGTATTTTTTAAAATAATGTATTTAATCTTCATCTTGACTATTTAGGGAAAGTGATGGTCCATACGGCTGAAAGAACAGCAGGCAAGAGAAGTGATCTATCCAAAGTTGAAGCTAAGTATAATTATTATTTTTTAAACTGATACATATGGCCTATGTACATGTACAAGTATGTGTACTACTTATGCTACTTATCTTTGATACATATGTAAACATTTTTATAATATGTGATAGCTAGGATTTTATAAAAAGTGTTCCTTCAAATTCTCTATTAAAAATCAAAAATGCAAACTGAACAACGATCAGCGTGACTAACAAGTGTGCTTTTAAAAAAATAATAATTCAGGAATATGGATCAAATCATGACAGGAACACTCAACAGCTACGCACAGTCAATTTGTAGCCACTGCCAGTATTCTTCAGGGATCAAGTACTGATCCGATTGCCATTTTCATATGGAGTCATGAAGAAATTTTCCAATGACAATCAATTTTCCCCCACAAGCCAGTAGTGGGTTTTTTATAAGATGTGAATAGTTGGTTTTGCCTTCATTTGGAGAATAAAACAAATTGGATTTGCAACCAAATTGATTGCCACAGCTACCAACCTGTAGTACATATCAATACCTACATCGAATAAAAATAATTTTGTATTCATTCCTGTATGTGCTTTATCGTCTTTCACTCTCTGATCATACACTGGACACATGGTATATATTCTAGTTAATAAAAGAAATCAGAACAAAGACAGGGGTGGTGGTGGTGCGACGTGAGTGAGAGGAGTCACTCATAATGAGGCATGGCAAAGGCCTATGGCAAAGGTATACAATCATACTGCAGTTGTGATAACTGCATTCTGTAGCTCCTAGTTTTTAGCTTTAAAAAGTAGCCCATTTTGTTAGTGTTGGCTGCTGGGAGGGATTTGAAAATAAAGCATATAAATTAACTATTAAAAATCAATGCCACTGTGCTATTTTTGCATTGAGATACATTGTAAATTAAAACTAGCACAACAGCCCATTGTGCAGCGTGCAATAAAGCCTGTATATCCAGTTGGTGGGAAATGGAATGGGGAATTTGCTAACAAAAAAAAAATAGGGAGATGACTGACAAGTTCACAGTCAGACATTCCCTAGCTACCTAGTAATATAAGAAAGAGGTAAGTATGCTGAGTGTGTGTGTTTTGATGCATGAGTCGTTTTCTCAGCTGACCTGTGATGTGAGTGCCTCGTCTCCACATTTGAAGAGACACTCAGTTGGTTTGAATGGACTCATTACGTTTGAGAAGAGAGTGAGGCACACATCTGAGAGGTGAGGGGGATCTGATAGAAGTTTATACAATCATGAGTGTTGTGGACCAAAAAATTAAGGGAACAGTTAATTACTCTCAAAAATGTCTCTTGAGAGTAAATGTCATGTAGGGGACACAAAATTAAACTAATTGGCATGGGGTAGTACTTTTTTTTTAAAAGGGAGAGTCCCATCACACAATTAAGTGGTGGTACAATTGGCTGACAGACACTGCCAGATGATGTGATCAGGGAAGTCCAGTTGTATAGCTGTGTTTAGGAAAGGGTTGGGAAATATTCTGGAAGATGGGTTCACATATGTTTAGGGAATGTAACTTCTTACTGTTTTGCGGCTGGCAGTGGCAGCAGCAGTCAACATAAGGGAATGAATCACTCCAATGCTGTATGGATGGAATGACTGCAAAAATCCCTGAGGTGCCTGGAGAATTATTTATGATCGGTTGGTAAACATTCTATCTGCTCTCATTCCCTGGTGAACACACTAGACTTTCGTAGCAAGGGATCAGCTGCTGCAGATAGGGTTGTGTCACTTGTGTGTTTGGTCACTTCACTGGTGTGTGTTGTGAGCGACAGGACAGGAGCAAAAAGAATGAGCAAAAATGCACATAAGTGAAAAACAAACTATTTAATAGAAAAAATATTTTAAAACAAACTATTTAAAAGAAAATATTTTTTTGAACATACATTAACATTATTAATATTTAAATTAAAACTTTGGTTTAAAAAGCATACAACAACTGTGTTGAAATCAGCTGTCATTCAGCTCTGAGAAGTCCCTGTGTAACACGCACCTCCTGCAGTACTTCTGTGAGTGAGACACGTAGGGCTTCATTGTCCTCCCTCAACTGTTGCACCATTTCCAGCTGGGCCTCCAGTTGTTGTTCTGTAAAAATGGAATACAGTTAGTGTATGCATTCTTGAACAGCAGCAAAATTATTTTTTTATGGGAACACTATTCACAAGGGTACTAGTAACTAACTATGGATCTTAGAGAAATCCTTACCAATTTTCTCCTGTCTGGAGATTGTTATGGACTGCATCTGCAGTGTCCCATACTGTGGAGCAAATTGCGGAAGCAATGTCCACCACAATTTCCCCTGTAATGGGATTGAAAAATAAAACATATCAATGCACTATTAATGACAAAAGCCCTACTAATGTAAAGCATGGAATACAGTGAGAGATCACATTTAAAAAAAAGGATTTAACTTACCAATTTGAATAATTCCATCAAGCAATGAAGCAAACCCTGCCAAAGCCATTCTGTCAATTTTGAATTGAGATAGATTTGACATGAAAACACGCACCACATGGCCAACGTGAAATAAAGCCCGCCTCCCTGTGTTGAATGCCTGTGGCTGTCAGTCACAGGGAAGGATTGTTCTTATTGGTGTGCGTCCGTTGCGAATTAAATGACCCATGTGGCTGAGATGGGGCGGGTCCGTCCAGCTAATAGTGACATCTTAAGCTGTCTCTGTCTATCTGGTGGGAGTGGGAGCATGGGAAGGTCTCAGGTGGCGCAGCGTGCCTCAGTAAAAGCACTAGAGATGCGGAGGATGGCTATATTCAATAAATAAATTGAAATAAATTTCTTAAAACCATTAAAAGGTGGGTTGTGTGGATGGGTCAGTCAATGAGTGAAAAAAAAGTGTCCCCCAAGCCCCAGCCAGGAGGAGCAGACAGCCACTGCCAGTGGCAGTCTGGCAGACAATCACTTCAGCAGCGTTCTCTTTGAGGGGGTGGGAGTTTAATAGGACTCAAGCTGCCTGGCCACGGCTACTTGGGTTAATGTAATAACTAAGCATATTTTTTTGTGAGCAACACAACACAGCAACCATTTTAGGATTAACATACAATAACAGTAATGTAAAAGTAAAAAAATATTTTTAAATGTGACACGGAACTGTGGGGATTCAAACCCACGGAATGACAGCTTCAAATTGTACAGCAAGCAGGAACCTTAACAACTACACCACCATGCCATATTGAGTTTGCAGGAGTTGTGAGGGGCCTGGAGGGGTGCAGACTGCAGCGGGGTCAGGGTGGATGTGTGCCCTGGAGATAGGCGGGGACAAAGCATGCAGCGTCGTTGCCAGGCAATGAGCAACAACACAGGCCGGGGAGGGAGATTTAAAGGGCACATGCTGTCAGTAGCAGCAGGGGAACATGAGGCAGGATGGAGCAAGGTGGAAGGGAGAGGAGACTGAGCTGAGAGCGGTCCTCTGGGCGGTTCTGCTGGGTGGCCGGGGGCCTGTCCCCTGGACCGGGTCGCACCCTGCATGCCTGCTGTCATCTCACCTCCCACCTATCTGTGTTGGCTGCTGCTGGTTGTCCTCGCCTCCCTGCTAATTGTATCGGCTGTGCCCTCCATGGCCCCTTGCAGCTGGCTGTGAGACCACCTTTGCCTTCCGGGCCCTGTGTGTGTGCTCTGTTCTGGCAGGTGGGCTGGGTTCGCACCCCATGCCTCGTTCGTCTGCCATCCCATGTTGTGGCCTGTGCCCTTATCGCTTGTCCTTGGAGCTCCACTGCTTCCCCTTCCCAGGGATTGTGGGGCCCCTGATTCCTTGCCTTTAGTCTAATCCACTTGCTGGACCATGGCGGGTTGTGCGTCCCTGGTGCTTGCGGGCCCCAACCCTCCCGGGGCCCCCCATAGATGGAACTACTGGGAGACCATGGCCCTGTGTGACCTGTGGCATTCCCCGGTTGTGCAATTGCTCCTGAGCTGCCCAGACAGCCTCATGGGTGCCTATGCGAGTATGGGCTCTGGCCTGCGCCTGGATATGACGTGAGCACCCGCAATTGCCGGTTTCATGCGGAGTCACTGGGCCTGCATCCCTTTCCCGATGGGCACATTCCGGATTTGAGATGCTTGCCATGTGGCTTGGACGTCGGCGGAGATGGTGTCTGCCTTCTCTGTGTGCAGCCTATCCGCCTGCATGGTTAGTCTGCCGGAGGGGGGCCCTGCCCTGGCTGTTTCCTACTTTGGCAGCGTGCATGGGGCCCGTGGCTACCAGCATTCTTGTGGGGTGATCTACAACTGCCTGTTGGAGCTCAGTCACTTTCTGTGGCCCCCTGCTGCTGACTATGGCTTGTCTGAGCCTACTGAAGCGGAGTTGGCTGGTGTGTGGTCCCGCTCAGATGTGCAGGAGGGGCTGGCCATGCAGGATCCCTTCGAGACTTACCACATGTCTGCGCTGGGGTACCGTCGGGGCATGCTCCAGTGGCCGCAATTCATGCACCTGGTGGGCCCTTCGTGGCCCCCTGCAGCTGGCTGTGAGGCCACCTTTGCCTTTCGGGCCCTGGATGCTGTCCCCGCAGTATGCTCCCGCCTCTGGCCTGATGTCTTGGAACTCTGCCCGCTTCCTCTCTGGTGTCCTGGGGCTCGTTGCTGTGCTGCCTGCTTCGGTTCCCGCAGCCCCTGCCTGTGTCTCTGGGGTGGGCCCACTCCGCGGGCTCCCCCTGTCTGTCTTTGGACCTGGTGTTACCCTCCATGGCAGCTGTCCCCTCCCCAGTGGCTGTGTGTGTCCTGCTCTCCGACCCTGCTCCCAGCACCCTGGGTGTCTCTGTCCTCCTTCGCCCGGCCACCCACCCTCCTGTGCCCATGTTCCCCCCCACAGGTTGACTGTGTGCCATTGGGGTTCTGGCCTGGGTCCCCTGGACTGCACCTCTCTGCATCCCTGCTGTAGATCGCCAGCTTGGCTCTCTGGCTCCGGCTCGCCTCCATCCTGTTCATCGCACCCTCGCTGACGTGTGTATATATATATGTATGTATTTATATACATATGTGTATATACAGTTACATTGCCTGTTTTATTCTGAAATAAACAATGCGTTAAAAGAAGAGATTTGCACTAATAGCATTCAATTTTTTATTATTATTTTAAAAAATCAACAAAGTAAAAAAACTTTCAACATATATAAGAATATAACATTCAAATACAAATATAGAAAAATATTAACTGTTGTATTAATAAAATTACAAAGGGTTCATTTAACCCCCTCCAGGTTGGAACAGCACTGGATGGCAAGTTGGAAGGAACTTGGACACTCTAGCCGGGGGGGGAGGGGATGGGGAGTGGGAGGGGAACTTATAGTTTCCTAACTCTTTGAGGGGGTGGGAGTTCACGTTCACTCCGTCCCAAGTCCTAGTGGTTACTGCAGTTAGCTGCTTAGTGCTAACTGTTAACATAACAAAGAGGTAGGTGTGGGCGTGGTGGTGGGTGTGTGAGTGAAAAAATAGTGTCCCTCAGGACTGGAGCAGAGACAGTCAACAAGACTGGGCGGGCACACCATTCACCCCTCTCCCTGTTGCCGGGCTCAGCCACTGTGCTATTTTTGCATTGCGATACATGTAAATTAAAACTAGCACAACAGCCCATTGTGCAGCGTGCAATAAAGCCTGTATAGCCAGTTGGTGGGAAATGGAATTGGGAATTTGATAACAACAAAAAAAGTAGCGAGGCATACATCTGAGAGGGGAAGGGGATATGATAGACATTTACACAATCATGAGTGTTGTGGAGTTGTGGACCAAAAAAATTAAAGGAAAAGTTATTTACTTTCAAAAATATCTCTTGAGAGTAAATGTCATGTAGGGGACACCAAATTAAACTAATTTGCACGGGGTAGTACAATTTTTTATTTTTTTTAAAAAAGGGGGGTCCCATTGCGCAATTAAGTGGTGGTACTATTGGCTGACAGACAGTGCCAGATGATGTGGTATGGGAAGTCCAGTTGTATAGCTATGTTTAGGATAGGAAAGGGTTGGGAAATATTCTGGAAGATAGGTTCACGTATTATTATTATTATTATTATTAACAAACATTTATATAGCGCCAGCAGTGTACCTGGCACTTTACAAAGTAATAAAATAGACATGGTCCCTGCCCCTAGGGCTTACAATCTGAGAGACAGGAGCTGGGGGAGAGACTTAGGAAGGGGAACAGAGGGAGAGACAAGGGGTCTAACATTCATGAAGATGCGAGGTCTCAAGTGCACGTACTTGGCTTGGTTACGATGAGAATGACAGCAGGCAGGTCCATGTTGCAAGGATAAGGGTAAACCGATCGTAGGTATAGGAATAGTGGCTCAGCAGGATAAAGAGTCAGACAGAGCAGAGCGAAAGAGGTGAGTTTTAAGGAGAGATTTGAAGGTATGAAGGGAGGGGGCAAGGCGGATGTGGACAGGGAGGGAGTTCCAGGCATGGGGGGCAGCAAGTGAGAAGGGACGAAGGCGCTTAGGGGAGCAGGGAAGGCGTGGAAGGGTGAGAGAAGGGACAGAGGAGGAGCGAAGTGCACGGGCTGGAGTATGGAGGGCGATAAGTGCAGAGAGGTAGGGGGGAGCAAGGTTGTGAAGAGCTTTATAGGTGAAGACTAGGAGCTTGTGCAGGATTCGTTCAGGAAGGGGAAGCCAGTGAAGCGAAGAGAGGAGGGGCTGCACATGGTCGAAGCGACTGGCGAGGTAGATGACCCTGGCAGCAGAGTTTTGGACAGAGATGAGGGGAGAAAGGTGAGACCGGGGAAGGCCAGTGAGAAGGAGGTTACAGTAATCGAGGCGAGAGATGACCAGAGCATGAACAAGAGTTTTGGCAGACGAGACAGAGAGAAAAGGGCGAATCTTAGCAATGTTATGGAGGGAGAAGCGACAGGATTTAGCAACAGAGTCAATGTAGGGTTTAAAAGAAAGGGGTGAGTCAAAGATGAAGCCTAGGCTACGGGCTTGGGGGACAGGCAGGATGGTGACTCCATCAATAGTTATTGACAGTGAGGAAGGAGAGGAAGGATGAGGGGGGAAGATAAGGAGTTCAGTTTTAGCCATGTTGAGTTTGTTTGGGGAATGTAACTTCTTACTGTTTTGGGGTTGGCACTGTGGCAGGCAGCACCAGTCAACATAAGGGAATGAATCACCCCATCAAATATGCATTATTCAACCTACCATTTGTGTATCTCATTTAGTATCCCACAAGTACCCAATTTGGCTTTAAAATGGGGGAGCGTGTGTGTGTGTGTATGCCTACTTACTTTATAAGGCTAGAGGCTGTCTAGTTCCACTACAGAGAGGCTAAACTACTAGGCTAGTACCTCTGTAGTTGAAAGTTGAACACTCTCGGCCGGGGGGGAGGGGTCGGGGAGTGGGGCACTTATAGTTTCCTAACGCTTTAAGGGTGGGGGAGTTCACGTAATGTTCACTCCCAACCCTACTTACTGCAGTTAGCTGTTTAGTATTAACTGTTAACATAACAAAGAGGTAGGCAAGGCAGTGGGTGTGTGATGCAATCAATACATTGCGAATATGGTAGTGGTCAGTCAGTCAGGTCATGTGCAGGGCCGGGCAGGACAGGAGGAGGGGAAGGCAGTAAGCGTGGGGGCAGGTAAGGTGGAGTTAACTCGGTCTGGGGTCAGGAAAGGTGGGCACGTAAGGACAGGTGGGGGTAGGGCAGTCAGTGACGGCGGCGTCGGCGCTACGGGTGAATAATAGGACTCAAGCTGCCTGGCCACAGCTACTCAGGTTAATGTAATAACTAAGCATTTTTTTGTGTGAGCAACACAACACAGCAATAATTTTAGGATTAACATACAATAACAGTAATGTAAAAGTAAAAAAAAATAATTAAAAGTGACACAGAACAGTGGGGATTCGAACCCGCAGAATGACAACTTCAAATTGTACAGCAAGCAGGAACCTTAACAGCTATGCCACCATGCTGTATTGGTTTTGCAGGAGTCGAGAGATGCATGGATGGGCTTCCGAGAGTGTTTTAGTTTTTAAAACGTATTGAAAACTTTTTGAATAAGTTTTAAAAATTATAAGTTTTTAAAAATTATTTTAAAAAAAATCATAAAAACCAGAGTGATGATGTAATAATTAGTTCATGGTTAGGAAAGGGGTTGAAAATACTACTCATAACTGTATTTTGCTATGCACTGTATGAAAATATTCTAGTTTTCCAGCAAGTGGTGTAGTAGGAACCTTAAATGGTTGCTTTAAATACAGAACATAGTGGAAGGGAGGGAGCTACCGTTTGCCAACAGCTGTGTGAATGGTCCCTTTAAATTCACCGCTTGCTGCTTTTGTGTTGGTGTCGAGATTTGCCAACAGTGACAATGGCTTTCCTGGAGTCAACGTTGGCTTTTTCAATGGCTTCTGCGATGTAAACAAAGGACAATGTGCGCTGTTGTCAGCACGGCAAGAAACCACGCCCCCTGTCATTCGTGCAGCAGCAATGGAGTACCTACTAATGATTGGTAAGTTGGCTCTAATTGAGTTTAAAGTTCAAGTCTGTTCACATTGACTGCGGCAGACTTTCTTACTGTTTATTGGATAATTGGAATTTAATTCTTCAACAGAGGGAAGCACTTTGGAGATGTGCCGCGTATGCCATCGAGCGGCTGGGCACCATAGCGATGGTGCTGCAAGGACTGGCAGTTCTCCAGGACTGGCTGGGTGAGCATGACAGGTGTGCTTTGTGAACGTGAACCTTACCTTAATAGGCGGTAGTATAATGTCTGTGCTGTTTGATAATGTGCGTTACGGGTTTTTTTTGGCTCCTAGTTGAAAAATTTGAGAGAGACCGCGAGGAACGGAGTGAGGAGATGGAACACCTGCGAGCCCCGATGGTGCGCATGCTCCAAAGGCTCGAGCCTGCAAGGCAGGATGCCACAGTCGAGGAGGAGCTCGAGGTTGATGAGCCCTTCATAATTTGGATCCCTGATTAATCAGAGAAGAAATCAGCGGGTGAAAGTGTTTTAAAAAGTTTTTAAATTGTTTTTAAAAGTTGATAGTTTATTATATTTATTTTGTTACAATGTTATATTTTTGTACGGGTTTTTAAATGTTTTGTGTATGTTTTGTATAGTTTTATACCTGGTTCTGAATCTTTTATTCAATAAAAAATCACTTGTGAATGAATAACAATATTTTTCACTTTTCTTTTTCCAATACATCCAACAATGCAACTTTGTGTGTGTGTGTATATATATATGTGTGTGTGTCTAAATATATATATACATTTATATATATATAAACATAAATATATGTGTATATATATATATTCAGAGGCATAAACGTGTGTGTATGCCTCTATATGTACATATATATACACACACACACACTCCAGGGTGCGCACACACATTTATATCGCAAATCAAGAAATCATGGAGGGGTCATGGTGGATGCATGGCGGAGGGGTCATGATCGATCAGGGTGGATGTGTGACCTGGAGGGGTGCAGAGGGAAACTATGCATCCATAGTTGATGGGATTGGGAACTATGCATTTGAATAAATAAATGGTGATACCCATCAAATATGCATTATTCAACCTACCATTTGTGGATTAGCCAATGGGCACTACTCATTTAGTATCCCACGAGTACCCATTTTGGCTTTAAAATAGGGGAGTGTGTGTGTGTGTGTGTGTGTATATGCCTACTTACTTTATAAGACAGATGATTAGAAGGGACTACTTGAGTAGAAAAAGGGTGGAATCTTGTGTACAGCTACCCCAAAGCAGAGATGCCAAGCCACACGAGATGGACTCTTTTAAAGCTCTAAATGTGTAGTAGATATTAGGTGCTGGACTTGGACCTAGGAGACATGGGCTCAAATTTCACCCTAGCCAGTGAAATCACTGAGTGGGCCTCCCTTGGCGAAGTCACAAGTTCAACCTATCAGTCTCAGTTCCCCATCTGTAAAATGGGAATACATGTGTATCTGTCTTCCCCTGTGCGTTCCCCTCATCCTTGTCCATCTTTGATTGTAAGCCCACTGGGCAGGGACCTGTCTCAGAAAATCACTCTTTCTTAGGGGGTTAGTTTACTGTCCTTTATTAACTCAACAATCCATATACAAAGGCTCTTATAAATTATAAGAGGCAGGAATGGCGTGCCAGTGGGGCAGACGAAGTTGGGGGGGGGAGGGGTTTGTTCTTAAGAGCAGAAGAATATAGCCATCCATAGGCACTTGAGCCAGCCAGACCAGGCAGCCCATCACACTAAAGAGCACACAGTAGTATGGTGGGGAGGGAGGAGTTTCCTGTAACTGAATATCATTGGATTAATGCTGTTTTCATTTCAAAGGGCCACCACGGCATCGACTTGCAAATTGTAACAGTCACACACCCACCCTCCCAGCCTGTATATCTCTACTGTTTCTCTGCAATCTAGATAGATGCAGATGGAGTGCACTAAGGGGGTTTTCTGACATAACACTAACCACAGTGTAACCACAATTAAACATTTCAAACTATGTCCCAGGTACATAGTTGGTGCTATATATAACTAATTACTAATCGCAGTACCAGTTAATGATTGGCTTATATCAGGAGTGGAGACTGAGGAAACAGTACCCCACAAACCAAATTTAGTTAGCTGTTTGGTGTTAACTGTTAACAAAACAAAGAGGTAGGTGTGGCGGCGGACGTGTAATGCAGATGAATGTCATTCACTCAGCTCATCCTGTGACTGTGACTCCGAGGGCTTGGGGGGGAGGCGACCATGCTTTCATATGACCAATGTGAAATAAAGCCTGCCTCCCTGAGTTAAATGCCTGTAGATGTCAGCTGTCTGTCACAGGGAAGGACTGTGCTTATTGGTGTGCGTCCGTGCTAATTAAATGACCCGTGTGGGCAAGGTGGGGCTGGTCCGTCTGGCTACAGCTTTAAGCCGTCTCTGTCTGTCTGGTGGGAGCATGGGAGGGGACGGTCTCGGGCGGTGCAGCGTACCTCAGTAAAAGCAGTAGAGAGATGCAAAGTGATCATTCTTGTTTTAAGTTAACAACTAAACAAGAAATAGTAAGTGTAGACTGACTGAACATACAAAGCACTGTATGAACTTTATCATTCATGTCTTTGGCATTTAAAGTTAGAAATATAATTTTTAATTAAAAAGTAGAAGAGAACAGTATTTAATTTGAATTGACATTCCGAGTATGACCACATACACAGGTTTACTGCTATAAAAAAAACAGTCATGGCACACTAAGAATGCAAACTTTCAATGATGCAGATGAATGTCATTCACTCAGTTCATCTCTCAGCTGTGCCTGTGACTCCGAGTGCTTAGAGGGACACTGCTCGTTGTGTCCCGATAACACAACACAGCAACAATTTTATGATTAACATACAATAACAGTAATGTAAAAGTCAACAATTTTTTTTAAAGTGACATAGAACAGTAGGGATTCGAACCTGCGGAATAACAGCGTCAAACTGTATAGCAAACGGGAACCTTAACAGCTACGCCACCATGCCATATTGATTTTTCAGGAGTTGTGAACAAAAACACTACTGTTGTATTGTTGTTCACATTGGATCAAGAGATACTCCGACAGAGTTCTGTTGTTCTTCTGACTTCTAGACTGAGGAAGTGCGGAATGAGGATTGTAAGTTTGTAACAAACTCTTCTGCATGGACTTCATTCCTTCAACTTTCTGTACCGGTCCAATGATGTAAAAAATGACTCAGTCAGCCAATACACAGGTCACCTTAAACTCCCTCCAAAAACTTTAGTATGGAGGTCAATTTACGTTTACATAAAAGATCAATTTACCATTAAATAAAAACACCGTTCCTTGAACTCCCACCCAGACCATGTGCATGTATGTATTTGAGAAGAATGAGCAGTGGATGATTGTGGCACAGAGAGACAACACAACACAACACCAGCAGTCAGCACAGCACACTAGGGCTGATGTGGCAGCAGCTGTTACAGCGCCGCAATTCCATTCTGCCATTTCGGAATTGTCTGCGCCACACCGCAGCTTTTCTGCTGACATTCCGCTAATTCCGCTGGCATTCTGCATATTCAGAAACTATCGGAAAAATTGTGGAATTGTCGGAAACTGTCAGAAAACCGCTGTTCCACTATTTTGTGGCGCTGGCGGAATGTAATGTTTCCACTATTTTGCGAAGCCTGTGGAAGTAGCAGAATGAAATTAGTGGAACTGCGGAATGAAACTAGCAGAATGAAAGCCTCTGTCACGCCATACCACTAATTGCAGAAACACTCTTTCTGGCGGAAATAGCTACCGCTGTGACATTCCACTACAGCCCTGCAGCACACACATGTGCAGCAGCACAGCAGCGCTGCTGTTGCATACTCCCTTCACGGAACTGTGATAAACGCTCATGACTGTGTCTCATATATTAAATTGGCAGAAAAATTCTATGTGACAACGGCGATGATCGGAAAAGGCAATAAAGCACATAAATGCCACATCTGCGGATTCTTGTAGCGGCAAATGCAGAATCACGGAGGTTCCAAGCGGAATTCCACGGCGCACAACGTCAGATGCCAAGTTTTAGGAATGGAATTGCGATGTGGTAAAAGCTCTTGCCGCATCAGCCCTAACCACGAGTGCCTCGATTGTATAGTAGAACTGAATCTCTTGAGGAAAAGAAATAGCTCAGGGTATAGGAAACATGAACTCACTGATGGAAAGCTTATTGTCCTATATGAGGTTTGGGTAAGCCAAGAAGCGCAGAGCACCTTGACGAGCAGGGATGTTTTCTGCCTCAACTGTATGGTAATGCAGAGGAGGCTAGAGAGGGGGTACAAGAGGTGCATGTTTGACTGGGGGTGTTATGAGAGCTGGGAGGGATTTCCAACTCCACAGCAGGTGAGACCCCAATAAAACTCTGTGTTGCTACCTACCAGTGATCTGTGCTGTGAGCTCTGAATGTGAGCCAAACAAAGACTAATTGCTTGGACTGATTGCTTTCACTTTGAATTTTTACTTTGGCTTTCAAATTTCACTATAGGTGCTCAATAAAGTATGCAATTTGCTCAGTAAACTCAGCATTCTGTGCATAGCAAAAGGATACTTCCAGTTACCAATGCTGGCAGGTGTAAACCCGCGGGCGATGGACCACCTCCTGAGTCAAAATAACCTGGAAGAGAAAAACAGCCGCCTGGGGCGGCTTCTTCTTTCCATAGTGTGAGAGTGGGAACGTCATGACTCGCGTGGGGGAGTGTGAGAGTCATGACATTCCGCAAGTCATGACATTCCCGCTCACTCTCAGGTTTAGAGGGACAAACCTAATACACAGGCAGGCATTTCCCCCCATCCACCAACCCTCCTTTGCCAGTATCCCACCCACTGTCATGACTCTCCCTAAAAATGCCTGTCGGTGTATTAGGTTTGTCTTCTAAACCTGTGAGTGGGTCTGCCCGTATGCACGTGAAATACACGCAAGGGCTGCCGGCTTATTAGGCTCTACACACTCAACATGTGAATGGAGGCTGCATGGACTGAATCTGGACTCCAGCAGGCCATTGTCTCATTTGTTAACACCCTGAGTGGAGCTCTAAGCTTCCACCCTGAGTAGGGCTGATGCGGCAGCAGCTTTTACCGCGCCGCGATTCCGTTCCGCTATTTCGGAATTGCCCCCGCCACACCGCGACATTTCTGCGGATATTCTGCTAATTCCGCCGGAATTCTGCAAATCGCGGAATCGCGAAAAAATCGCGGAAATCGCGGAAAACCACTATTTCGCGATTTTTTGGCGCTGGCGGAATTGCGGAAATAGCGAAAATGTCATGTTTCCACGATTCCACTAAGTTGCGGAATTAAATAAGCGGAACCGTGGAACCGCGGAATGAAACCGCGGAATTAAAGCCTCTGCCATGCCATTCCACTAATTGCGGAAACACTGTTTCCGCCGGAAATAGCTACCGCTGCGAAATTCCGCTACAGCCCTAACCCTGAGTGGAAGAGAGCAGCCAATTCATGTAAGTTGGAAGAGTGAAAGCCCTTGTTCTGAGCCATGCCTTCCTGTTTCAGGAAGTAGACAATCATAGTGGTGATATAATATTATGTAGTAGGTAAGAGCTAGTAATTTCTATATCTTACTGCAATCTCAGGAATTAGGTTTAAGGGTCCCAGGGGTTTTCATTAAATGGTTTAAGATGGCTCCAAAATCTTGCACACGAGTTCTAAAATGGTTATCGCTTGCTGCTCGCTCTCAACAGCTCATATTAATCAAGTTAGGGTGACAGGTAATATGGCGATGTGTACAAACCAAAATCCTTGAGTGCCTCTCTTACAGCACTAACATTGCCTCCACTGAAGAAGCAAGGTGTTGGTACTTTGTTGTTTCTCACAAATATTAGCTACCTGTTCCAGCTGCTTTTGTACTGTGTTCTTGTGTGTTGAAGAAATGAGCTATCTGGAGCTCTGTCATTTTCTCTACGGTTGGCTTGTCTTAGTCATTATGGCAGAAGTTTCATGCCCAGCAGCAGTGTTGGAAACAAGAATTTCCACCTGCTCTCTGAGCCTTAGAGTCAACCAAATGTTCTGTTAGCTAAAAAATATATCCTCATTTGGCTGGTTGTTGACATACCACTGGTGAAGAGTATGATGCTTCCTCTTTTTAGAGATGAGTGTGGCTTACTTTGATCAATCGGCTATCATAAATAGGACACGGTTGCAGCACTATTTGCTGCAGGAAAAGGAATGGCGGGGCACATTGTACTGGGATAATGTTTTCCCTACACCAAGTAAGGCTGCAGACCAACACCAAGAGTTTTCATGTTGCTGATGTTTCCTGGTTTGTGGAGAGCATGGATACATCAAATTTTCTTTGGGAATTCTAAACGAAAATGTTATGGTTAGATGGGTATGGATTTACTGAATTGAGATACCTGCAGAATTCTACTGAACAGGCACCTACTATACATACAAAAATCAGTTCTCCTAGGTCAGAGCTGTTCTGGTTTGACCTGTACATAAAACGCCAGCAGTAAGTGCAAGGTTATTTGATTCTAATACTAGAGTGGGCTTATGAGAAACAGCAGATCACATCACCAAAGCTGCCCCAATGTCACACTCAAAATGTTTTCCAGGGAAGATTGTTTTCATGTTTTGTTACCTGGCTTTTTGACCTAGACCTGTAGTCAGATGCTGACAGAAGGAGTGATCAAGAAGTCATGGGCAAGGCCAAGTATTGCGTATCTGATACAGACTGCCAATGAAGTGGCAATTGGTTATGCGTTAAAGTGTGTTCTGTGCAGTTCATATGCAGCTTTGTTTGCATACCTGTTGAAATGAATCTGTTCACCCAGAGACATTTCCCTATCTTCTAGCTGTAAACTGAAAGGCAGTTTCCTCTTTCTCTGGGAAAGGGGAAGTAGTAGTAGTAGGCATTGTTAGGAACTGGGCAAACTCAGAGGCCTGGAAAGTGAGAGAGAGATTTCAGGAAGAGATTGCACAGAGTGCAGCCACCGAGAACACCCTCCTCATTGTCGTCACCCAGGAAACTTGGGGGACTTCAAGGAGGGCGCCCACGGCCGACCACAAGGGTCGATCCAGAACCCAGGGAGTGATGGGATCCTGCAGGTAGGTGGGGCCCAAGTCATTTAGGGCTTTAAAGGTCAAAACCAACACCATGAATTGGACCTGGAAATGTTTTGGCAGTACAGAGAACGGAGCACCAGTGTAACGTGCTTGTGATGACCCATCCCCCTAGGGAGCCGGGCTGCCACATTCTGCATCAGCTGCAGATTCCGGACCGTCATCAGGGGTGAAGCCTAAACATCTTTA
Organism: Sphenodon punctatus; assembly: GCA_003113815.1. Classification (NCBI taxonomy): domain Eukaryota; kingdom Metazoa; phylum Chordata; class Lepidosauria; order Sphenodontia; family Sphenodontidae; genus Sphenodon; species Sphenodon punctatus. The sequence goes on from QEPC01001533.1 coordinate 4,255,909, forward strand.
CCTCTATATTGGGCATGCCCAGGAGCCCGTCTAATAAAGACAAACACTTGAAATTCAAGTTGAATTTGTTTCTTAGTGCTGCACCTAGGTGACTGCGATCTTCCTTGTTTTGGCAGCTCTAGTAAAACATATTTAGCTGTACATCAGTGTGATTATTGGAACCCACCAGGGCTATCACTAAAATCTGCTAGCAGTGAAGTGTCTTTAGCACTTGCCTCCAATCAACCAACATACTTTTGATTCTTGGGAGGTGGATGATAATTATGCATTCACCTATACGCACATTCCACATGTGCATGCCCTCCTTGGGTCTTTGGCCGTGGTGTGGCTGCACCATGTGCCCCTATTATAGCTAGGTAATGCAGGTGTATTAGCTACCACCGCAGCTTCCTGCTCCTTAAACTGTCTTTAGCTTTTCTTCCATGATGCCCACTCTACCCAGACCTTCTCCCTGAACACCTATACTCTTCTCCACCCTCCCAACCTTCAATCCTCTCTTTTCCATCAGGATTTCCCTAGCTCCTCACCCCCCATGGGCTGCTCACTAAGTCTCCTTCTGCTGTCCATTCATTTGGGGTTCCATGTAACTAAGCCAAGCACATGCACCTGCAACTTCTAAATTCATGAATGTATTCTTGTCTCGTCCTTGTTTCCCCTCCCATGTCTATTCTTGTTTGTAAGCCTTCAGGGGGTAGGGACCCGTCTCTGATTTAATGATTGTTCAGTGACAGGTACATTCCTGGTGATATTAATAATTTATGATAATGATGAAATAATGTATCATTAGAAGCTCCTGATTAAAGAATAGAGTGTCATAGGGGTTTCCCAGTGATGGTGGGTCTTGGCTTCTCCACACAGGTGCACAGTGGACATTTGAGTAAACGACAACAGCAAAAGTTTATTTTCTCAGCGCCCCAGGTGCTAGCTAAAACAAGCAAAGGTTACCTAGGGGAACACGGTGGGACCTCTAACAAACAGAGGCAGGTTACCACTTACATTCCATCGTGAGGTGCCCTGCTCTGCTTCAGTCCTCTAGCTTCCTTGTGCGCTAGGAAGGCGCTCTTGTTCTGGAGGTTCTGTTTGCATTGATCTTCATTATTACATCACCAGATAAAAAAGGAATTTAAGCCTCAGTCTCTGCGCTATCAGGTGATAGTACTTAGTCTCTAGCCCAACAGGGAGAGGGAAGATGAGGCGTAAACAACAAAAGGTAACAACTATAAAACACTTGCACGCTAGGCAAAATATGGTTCTTCTGCACAGACACACACACAGACAAACAAACAAACATCTTCCACTCTCCATTCATATCCCATTCACTCACACTCTCTACACATACCACTCAGACTATATATGTGCTGGGTGGAGGAGGAAAGCAAAAAGAGAAAACAAAGCAAAAGGAAAACGAGGTGCTACACCCAGTCACACACAGTCATTAGAAGTTCCTTCATAAGGGCAATAGGTGTAGGAAGTTGTAGTGGGACTTGATCCAGTAGCTCAAGTATTATTATTATAAACATTTATATAGCGCCAGTCATGTACTTGGCGCCATACAGAACATAGAAATGGACGCGGTCCCTGCCTGTGGCTTACAATCTAAAAGACAAGGAGGGGGAGACAGGGAGAGGGGACAGTGGGAGAGACAGGAGAGAAGACAAACAAACATTCAGGTGGATGTGAAGTCTCAGGTGCGTGTGCTTGACTTGGTTACAATCAGGTTGGTTGCAGCAGTCTGCAGAGGGCAGACAGTAAGTAAATGGGAAACGACTAGCAGGCATTGGGAAAGGCGGCGAGGAAAAAGTGGGTCTTGAGGAGGGATTTGAAGGAGCAGAGGGAGGGGGCAAGGTGGATGTGGGTAGGGAGGGAGTTCCAGGCATGGGGGGCAGCAAGGGAAAAAGGTCGAAGGCGGTTAGGTGAGCAGGAGATTTAATGTGGGTTTTTTCTTCAAGAAAGTAATTTATTTTTCCCACCACAACACTGGGATATTTCTTTTCTGAGAGAGCTCCTTGCTGTCTAAGATATATTTTGACATGTAAGACTTGATAGTATCACTAATACTATACTTCAAAGGTGCCACTGAAAAGGCACTGAGATTGTGCTTCAGGAAAAAAGCAGCAACTGGAAACAAAAAAGAGGTTAATTTAAGTTAGAACTAAACTACAGTCACGTAATGATACGTGTTCTCTCTGCATTGGAAGAATTTTTGTAAGCTGTCTGGATAGCATATTAAATGAACACTCATGTAGTCTGTAATACAAATAGGGATGGAGATACTAATTTAGTATTTAATACTAAAGTGCACTAAAATAGGCACTAACGTAGGCACTTGAGTATTAATACTATTACTAAAGTGAGCTGCAGATACTAAAATTCTGTTTAGGAGAATTTGAAACTTGAAAAAGGCACCTTTACTATTCGCCAGGCTCTGTTCAGCTTGTTCTCCACCACTCGACATCTTTCCCTGCTTGTTAATTGCAGTCCAGTCAATTTCACTTGGACTCTGGCAGCACTACTGTTCTCCCACTGTTGCTCCATCTCCCAGCCCTGCTCTCCGACCTGGGTTATTGCTGGCCACCCTCCGGCCACCCAGTCTAAGACCCACAAAGCACCCTGCAGCTGCCTCATCTCACCTGCTCAGCATCCTGAGATCCACTTTCCGTTCTGCTTGTCCCCAGCTGCAGGTGAAGAGGGCAGCTGGGGACAAACAGAGAGCAAAGTTGATCTCAGGATGAAGCGCAGGTGAGACGAAGCAGATGCAGGGGGTGGGAGGGGAGGCAGGCAGGGGGAGTTAGAGAGCCAATTGCCATGCAGAAGTGGCATGGCAATCAGGCTCCAGAGGTGGCAGGAATTGGCTGAAGTGGGACAAAGCAAGGACTGTAAATGGTTGTCCCTGCCCCCTGCAGCCATATTATGCCCCCAATCACCCACATGCTCTGCAGCACAGCCTCAGCTTCACAGGCAGGTAGCCGTACCCCCAAGCCCATCCAGAGCCACCAGACACACCCCCTCCCAAGAGCCATCTGCAAGCCACCCCCACCCACTAAAAGTTCACAACCTCTGGAATTCACCGCCCCCCCAAAAAACACAATGCCACCCACACCTCACCCTCCCAACTTCAGTCTCCCCTTAACCCTTGCCACTTGAGGTAAAACCAGATGTGACAGTGGCCTGCTTAGACCTGCTGTGGCCCACTTTGGCCTGCAGGCCACTGTCATGTGTGGTTTAGGACTGCCAGATGCTGACTCAGGGTATCCAGGTCATGGTGGTAGCCAGTCTGGGCTCTCACCTCAGCATATAGCCCTGGACCCTTTTCAATCTGGGTTCCACCCTGGATATGGTACGGAGACTGCATTGGTGGCCTTGGTGGATGATCTCCACCAGGAGATGGATGCAGGATGTTCAACATTCTTGATCCTGCCAGATCTCTTGGCCGCATTTGACACCGTGGACCATGGGCTGCTGCTGAGACAGCTGCAAGACCTGCGGGGTCTGGACGGGACTGTCCTAGGGTGGTTCTGCTCATTCCTCTCGGGGAGAAGCCAGCGGGTGGTGCTGGGGGCTGAAACATCAAGCCCCCGGGCCTTGACCTGTGGTGTTCTGCAGGGTTTGATCTTGTCTCCGCTATTATTTAATGTATATATGCAGCCCCTGGGGGAGATCGTGAGAGGGTTCGGGGTACGATGTCACCAATATGCTGACGATACTCAGCTGTACCTCTCGTTTTCAACTGACCCAGGTCCTGCTGTCTCATTACTTTCCCAATGTTTGGCGGGTGTGGCGGATTGGATGCGGCAGAACAGGCACAATCCTGATAAGATGGAGGTGATGGTGGTGGGTAGGGTGAGGGAGGTACTGGCTCCCCTGGTAGGGGGGGTCCGCCCTCCTGTAGCCAAGCAGGTTTGGAGTCTGGGGGTGGTGTTGGACTCGGGGCTCCGGCTGGATCAGCAGGTAGAGTTGGTGGCTAAGACCGCCTTCCATCACCTGTATCTGGTATGGAGGCTGTGTCCATACATTTCCAGGCCCGACCTAGCCACCCTCATTCATGCCTTCATCACCTCAAGGCTAGACTACTGTAATGAGCTGTACGTGGGGCTTCCCTTGTTTCTGGTTCGGAGGCTGCAGCTGGTGCAGAATGCGGTGGACCATCTCCTTACAGGGACGGGGCGGCGGGAGCACATAACACCTGTGCTTCGTACTATGCACTGGCTGCCTATAGCGTACTGAGCCCGATTCAAGGTGTTAGTGTTGATCTATAAAGTCCTACATGGTCTGGGTCCTTCATACCTTGGGGACTGCCTCGCCCTCCGTGCCTCAGAGCGATCCTTGCGGTCCACTGGGGGTGCCTTTTTGGAGGTCCCCCGTCTAAAGTGGGGGGCCCACAATGGAGAGGGCATTCTCGGTGGCTGGGCCGAGGCTCTGGAATTCCCTCCTGGAGGAAGCCCATCTGAACCCAGGTCTGTTGGCATTTCGGCGAGCCTGCAAGACCTGGATGTTCGCCCAGGCCTTCAGAGGGGAGGGTGGGGTGGGGTGGGATTTTTTTTTTTTTTAAATTGTTATTATTTAAAGCTTTTATTGTATCATTATTAGGGGGACTGTATTTTTAAAACATAGTTTTAATGAATTTTATTGTGTGTTTTTAGGCTGGAAGCCGCCCCGAGATGCTGTAGGCATGAGGGAGCATCTAACAAATATTTTTAAATAAATAAATAAATAAAAGTAACAGCCCGTGCTAGGTCCTGCCTGACCAGTACAAAGCAGGTCCCAGCACGTTAGAACAGTTGTTTTGGCCTGCTCTGGCCCACCCTGGATCTGGTCCTCCATGGCTGGGCCACTAGCTGCCATGATGGCTACCCATCATGGTGGGGAGGGAGTGACGTGGGGGACAGGACCAGCCACCAGTATGTCTGATGTGGCCATGGGCCAGACAGCGGGATGGCTCTCCTGGCTTTATTCACGTGTGGTCGGTGGCCTGAACTGTCCCTAGCTATGTAAGCGATGGATTCCCGATCCAGGTCATGTTGGCGGTGTACTTCTGTGACGTGTAGTTTTACCAACAGCCAACTCCTTTAACTCCACAGCACACCAGCCTAAAGCCACAAGGCACTCCCAAGTCCACAGTCATCTCCAAATCACCCCAACCACTAAAATCCCCCAACCCCTGGCATTTGCCCTCCCAAACCCAGTGCTACCCACAAACCCCCACTCCCAATGCCAGCCCCCCTTTACTCTTTTCTCTCACCTAGGCACAGCCAGCCCCCTTTGACTCCACAGCATCCCAGTCCAGAGAAGGCACCCTCAGTCCAGATAAGGCACAGGTGGGGAACCCCAGGCCCTGGGACCAAATGCAGCCCATGGCAGGTTTTTATATGGCCCCTGGATCCAGTTTCTCCCCCTAAGCACTGAAAAACTGAGCTCAGGGTAAGGGAATAGAGATGAGAGCACATGCTTCAGGAAAGGGAGACAAATCCAGGGCACAGATCTATGATCAGGACCTTCTTTTTCTTGAGTGTACCTCTTACACACTCCCACCCCCCAACTTCTTTGTGGTCCTTGGAGCTTGTATTCATTTTTAAAGTGGCCCCCAGGAGGGAAGGTTTTTCCACAGCTCTGCTGTAGGGACTCTGTGCACACTGTGCAGGGCCCTTGGCTAGAGCAGGGGTTGTCTATGCATGGAAAATATGCTCCCTGTTAGATTCTCTCATAGTATATCCACCTCTACCTCTTCTGAAAGTCAGTGCAGGCTCACCTCTGTTGGCGTGTGGAGGCCTGGACTGCTGGCAGCTGCTTTCCACCTGGGAACATTAGATTCTTCCTACTGTTTGTTCATTCTGTTCCCTTAAATGATGATGCCTACCCATATTTAAAATAAGGATATCCAGTCAGTAGAATGATCTGACAGGCTGAACACCTATAAGGACTCTTACAGTGAAAAGGAATATGTGCTGTGTGACTAGAGTTGCCACCTGTGTATATTTTTCCAGGCCACTTATAAAACATACATGTTCCTGCAACATGTATATTTTGGAAGCGGCCTGGAAAAATATACATAGGTGGCAACCCTATGTGTGACAGAGCAGAGGCTTGTGTGGTTACTGGCCCTTTGAGAGAGCCAAGATGGCACCTAGCCCATGGCCAAGAGGGCTGCTAATAAGGACAGCTGGGCAAGGGTGTGGCCAAGCAGCCCAGAAGTCAAAAGCCTCTGACTAGCACAGCAGGGACAGGAGCTAGGAGAGCTCTGTTCCCAGATACAAGGAACCAGCAGGGACTGGTAAAGCTAAAAGCTTTGTTACAATGGATCTGTAATAGACAATGGTGGAGGATTGCTACACTTGTGAATAAGTAGATGCCTGGTGCTAATTCCCTGTGTGGACCTTGCTGTTTGGGGGTCTGAGCCTGAGGGGAACTACCCAGGCCAGAACCTGCTTGTTACATACTGCTATACAAATCCAACTGAATAGGATTTCTTTCTAGTGGACAGAGTAGTGGAATGAAAGTCAGGATTTCTTGGTTCCTGAATGTGCCACAACTAGTCATGTTTCAGTCAGGCACGGCACTAACCCCTGTGTAAATCGCATGACACAGAACAAGATGTGTCAAGTGTGTTTTGAAGTTTAACTTAAGGCACTTTTAAATGAGCAGGCCACCGTTGCTCAACTCACTCGTGCGATATTTATAATTGTTTGCAATGGCCTACTGGCCAAGCAATAAAGTATTATTATTATTATTTTATTTCAAAATCCTGCAAGGTGGGATTAGATGAGACACTAGTCCAGGATCATGTGCATAGAAAGTGGGCACGTATTGTTTGCAGACTGCAAATTAAATACCTCACAATCGAGGAATTTTGAAATATCACGCAAGTGGGTCGCGCAACGGAGACCCACTCGTTTAAAAGCAGCCTTAGTAAAGTGCCTGGAGATCACTGGATCACAGTGCGCTATAAACAAGACAAAAGTAAAATTTTGATTCTGAACCATTTGAACTTTGGATGGTGCTGGAATCTGAATCCTTAGATTTGTGTCTGCCCTCGTCATATAGTCCCCATCAAATCTAAGAAGAAGGGGGCCAAGGTCTTTGGTCATCTTTGGGTGTGGCTGAAATATTTATTTTATTTATTTATTTATTTATTGGATTTCTATACCGCCCCATCCTGCACAGCAGCTCGGGGCGGTTTACAACAGTAAAAACATTTAAAACATTTAAATACAACCATAAAACAAATAAAAGCTGGTGGTATATAAAATAAGTGAACAGGTGGGGGATTAAAAATCACCCCCCCCCTCCCTCCCAAAGGCCTGGGCAAACAGCCAGGTCTTACAGTTCCGCCGAAAGGTCAAAAGGCTTGGGGCCAGGCGAGCTTCCTCCGGAAGGGAGTTCCACAGCCGCGGCCCTATCACCGAGAATGCCCGCTCCATCGTGGCCCCCCGCTTAACACGGGGGACCTCCAGGAGGGCACCCCCGGCAGACCGCAGGAGTCGTTCCGGTGCGCGAAGGGCGAGGCGGTCCCTAAGGTAAGAGGGGCCAAGGCCGTATAGGGCTTTATAGATCATTACTAGGACCTTGAACCTGGCCCGGCACACTATCGGCAGCCAGTGCAGCGCTCGGAGCACCGGTGTAATGTGCTCCCGGCGACCCGTCCCCGTAAGAAGACGGGCCGCCGCATTCTGCACCAGCTGCAGCCTCCGGGCCAGGAACAAGGGAAGCCCCACGTAGAGCGCGTTACAGTAGTCGAGTCGCGAGGTGACGAAGGCATGGATGAGGGAGGCCAGGTCCGGGCCAGAGACATACGGACGCAGCCTACGTACCAGATAAAGCTGGCGGAAGGCAGCCTTCGCGGCTGCCTCCACCTGCTGCTCCAGCCGCAGGCCTGCGTCCAAAATGACCCCGAGACTCCGGACCTGCTGAGCTACAGGGGGGCAAACCCCCCCAATCAGGGGGGCCACCACCCCCTTCGCCCTCCCCACCACCATTACCTCCGTCTTATCTGGGTTGAGTTTCAGTCTGCTCTGTCGCATCCAATCCGCCACGGCCTCCAAACATTGGGATAGCACCGAGACAGCAGGGTCTGGGTCGGTAGAAAACGAGAGGTACAGCTGAGTATCATCAGCATACTGGTGACACCGCACCCCGAACCCTCTCACGACCTCCCCCAAGGGCTGCATATAGATGTTAAATAATAATGGAGACAAGATCGATCCCTGCGGAACGCCACACGGTAAGGCGCGGGGGCTCGATGTTTCTTCCCCCAACACCACCCGTTGGCTCCTCCCCGAGAGGAATGAACGGAACCATTCAAGAACAGTTCCGTCCAGACCCCCCCGGTCACGCAGTCGTCTCAACAGCAGCCCATGGTCCACGGTGTCAAAAGCGGCCGAGAGATCGAGCAGGATGAGAAATGTCGAACATCCCGCATCCATCTCCCGGCGGAGGTCGTCCACCAAGGCCACCAACGCCGTCTCGGTGCCATAGCCGGGGCGGAACCCAGATTGAAACGGGTCAAGGAGCCCGATATTATCTAGATGACCCTGGAGCTGGAGCGCCACTGCCCGCTCAATAACCTTCCCTAAAAAGGGAAGGTTAGAGACAGGTCGGTAGCTGGCGAGGGCGTCCACATCCAACGATGGTTTCTTCAGCAGGGGGCGCAAGGGAAATTGAGGGCAATATGGGGGGGGGGGGAACCCCACTGCATGATAGAACTCACATTCAGTCATGAGCCCCAAATTCTCAACAAAACTGGATTCATTTCAGGATCCAGAAACCAACACAATGTCAGGACTGGTCTTAGAATTTGTGGGGCCCCAGGGTGAAAATAAAATGTGGGGGTCCCATAGCCCTGCCCTCCACAACCCTACCCTTCTAACCTCTTCCTTCATAGTAGGTGAGGCGAGAAGGGGGGGGAGGGGCAGCAGGGCCCCACAGGAAGCGGCTGCCCTGGGAGCCGAGAGTTGCAGGGCCCCACAGAAAAAGCCCATCATAGGGTGGCCAGATATGCAAATTTTAGAGGACACGTATGAGAAATACAGGTTGCTGGGCTGCATTGGCCTGCAACCTGTATTTCTCATAAGTGTCCTCTAAAATGTGCATATCTGGTCACCCTAGTCCATCCTGAGGCCTCGGGAGTTCTGGTCCTGAGGTTACAAAGACTGGCCTCCCTGTGGGTTTCCCTCCAACCTCAGGGCCCAGGCCATAGGTCCTACTGGCCCTGCTTAATCCCAGCCCATGACCCTGTTCCTAAATAATACTTTCCTTTAATTACTATTTTGGGCATTTTTCAAATTCATATAGTCTTCAGTCCAAAATGGACCCTTTGAAATTTGGTAGCTGAACTACCTCTTGAGACATATGTTCTGGTGAAAACTAGCATACGACAGACTGGAAATTGAGGGCAATTTCCGTTCTAAGCAGTATAGTAAGGGCAAATATATAAGTTTGTTCTTTTTTCCTTTAACAAAAAAGAAAAAGAAAAAGAGGAAAAATAGCTGAAAAGAAGCTCAAACACCTGCCCATCTCTCTCCCGTCACTAAACTCTGATTGCTTTTGACTGTGGCAGCCTCCCATCCACAAGACAGTACAGCTGGCATCAGCCACCAGGACATGCTGAAATACCGCATGCCTTCTCTCCCAGGCTCTTTAGGCAGCCACACAGATGCAGTCTAAGTTTACAAATGGCACATCACTTTCATACACAGCTGTGACTAAATTTAAAGGGCATAACTTGCTACATTAGTTTTATGTGTTTAATCATTGTCATTATCTGCTGCTCAGTGCAGCTGCAAGACATTGCAGGCATCCAACTCAAATTTATGACTGATTGCTTTAATAGGAAGGACCCTCCCTCACTGACACATTTCGCCATTTCATTTATGCATGTTCCAGGTGCAGTGCATTTACATTTTACTGCTACCTGCTGCTCAGGTTGGTAATGGATCACTTCTCTTCCCCTTCAGTTTTTGGTGAGCCCCGAAGTTGCAGGCTGACAGGAGTAGTGACACTTTGCAGGAGGCTTATTAGGATTAGTGCCTGGGATTAACTGGCCCAGCTGGGAGCAGGGCAGGAAACTGCTGGTCAGCTGAGCTATTGGATGATATGAACTGACCTGGGGACACAGAAGGAAACTCCTCTGGAAGATGCTGGCAGATCACCTCAGGGGTCTTTAGAGAGAAGGGAACAAAGTGTAAGATCAGACATGATAATCGTATGGCTCACTTTGTTCTGCTATGTCCCGGACCTCACCTGCACATGTGTACAGGCGCTACCAGATGTTGGCCCAGGATTGCCCTGGGCCATGTCAGTGGCTAGCCCGGGTTCTGACCTCTGAGGTCACAGCCCGAGCTAAGGCTGATCTGACAGGGCAAAAGCAGGCCACAACAGGGTATCACATCTGTTTCCAGGCTGCATACCGGCCCTGGTCAGGGCCACCATCGTTGCTCATCATGGCGAGGCACTAGATGCATCGCAGGGCAGGACCAACCAGCCACACATTCATGGTTCTCCCTAGACCATGCAGGGAGCGGGATGGCATTCCAGCCATGGGTACGTTTGTTTGGTGACTCGGTCCAGACCGTGTCTGCCGCAGTTTTCCTCCCCGAGCTGAGTCGGGCCACCACTGCGCCGCTACTATAAGAGACAAACTTCCCTGGAGGTTGCTTAGCAAGAAGAAGACCAAGGCCAGGGCCTGGAACTGTGTTGCTGCACTGACTGAACTACAAAAAAGAAAACAAAACAAAAAGGAAGTTGAGAAAAAACAAAGGAAATTGAGAAAACAGCAGAGCTTTTGGAGTACACTTACAAGGCCCACTCCCAGGACTTAATTTGTGTGTCAGGGAGAGCTTACCAGAGCTGATTCCCAGCAATTAAATACAAGGTGGGACTGAATTCTGAGAAATGTGCCCAGTGGGAGTGTGAACCTTGAAATGTGAAAGACCAAGAAAAGGCCAACACCGGCCATTTCAGGGTTGGAAACAAAAGCCAGAAAAGGCCTGGATGGTTTATTTGGCTTTCATTAATGGCTTTTTGCCCACATCCTGCACTGGTCATCATATAGACCAAATCACCAGACAGCCTGTTTTCTATTCAGCTGTAGAGAGGCAGGTTAGTTCAGCAGCTGGGTTGCTAGCTGAGGAATAGGGCTTATTTCCTTGCTGGGCCAGATGCTGTGGCTGTGTGACTTCTGAGGCAGGCTTGGGCCCCAGCAACTCTCTCTTACAAATTATGCACTGCCCAACCTACAAGACTTACAAAAAGTGCCCCATTGTTTACAGGATGGTAGGTTTACAGCTTTAAGCAAAGGCAACACTGGTGATGGCCTAAGTCTCTGAGGACAAAGGGACCCGTAACTGCTCTTAAAATAATAAAAAAAATAAACCACATGCGTTGCTGTGCCATGATGCCCAAGCCCTTGCTCCCATAGGCACGCAACTATGCCATGTTCCCTTCACATTCACTCTTGGAGGTTTAGGGATTATTTTCCCCTTCTCTTTCCTAACTGCATGAACCTAAACCAGGAATAGCCCACCCCTTTCCAAACCCCTTCACTGAGCCTCACTCGCTGCCACTGTGGCTCTGCTTTGGAGAAGGAAGAGAAAGAGGCGGGACTTCCCATCGGGCCAGCCAGAGGTGAGTTTAGCCCTGTTCAATTTCTTCCCTTTCCATCCAGCCTGGAAGGGTGGGGAAGCTGGAGGGAGTGGTAGCTCCAGCAGATCAAGCTGAGCTGTGTGCAGCAGGGAGTCACAGTAGAATGCAGAAGTAGAGTCTTTGCGGATAAAACATAATGGGCCATTTTAAATTGTTGCCTAATTAGAGTCACCACTGGCCATTTGGACTGTGATATCTGCTTAAAGGTCTAAATCCCAGTTTCTACAGGTTCTCAGTCAAAAATGGATATTACCATATGTAGCAAGATTAATGGTCTCTGTCAAATGCACCTCACAGGCATAGCTAGATGAAACTCAAACAGAAGTAAGCATGGAAAGTTTTACTGCAAACTCCCCCCGCCCCCCCGCCATGGTTTCAGTAATTTTCTGAAGATCATATTACAGTTGTATGACATTAGAGTGTAATTTTATGAGTGTGGCATTATTAGTATTGCATTACAGTGTTGCAAGACATGATAGCCTCTGTTCATCTGTACTGAGATGTGCCACTGCAGATGCACCATGATCAAGATGGCAATCAAAGAGAGAAACTAGCTTGCCTCAGCAGTTAAATCAGGGGTGCGGAACCTAGAGGCTAAATGTGGCCCCTTCAGTTCCTGGATCTAGCCCCCTGATCCAGTCTACCCCCAAGCACTGAAAAACTGAGCTCTTGTTAAGGGAAGAGAGATGATGGCATGCACACAAGGATAGGGGACAGATCTGTGGTGCAGATCCATTATTTAGACCAGGGATTCAGCTGTAGGTGGGGCAAGTGGGACCACTGTCCCTGAGCCAGGGCCAGTCTTAGCCTAAGTGGGGCCCAGGGCGGGGAAGAAATGTGGGGTCCCATATCTCCGGCACGGGGAAATGAGGGAGAGAGAGGCAGAGGCCCCGCCTCTCCCTCCTTTCCCCTGGCCGAAACAGTCAGGCAGCTGAGGGGGCCAGTGGCGTGAGGGAGAGGCAAGGCCTCTGCCTACTTCTCCCTCACTTCCAACTGTTTTTAACCAAAATGGCTGTTTTGGTTAAAAACTGAGGGATCCGAAAATTGGTCCGTCTCAGTTCCCAATTTTCAGATCTGTAACTTCCCACTGAAGTCAATGGGGAAATCTTCCCATTGCCTTCAGTGGGAAGGGGATCACCCCCAGGGAGGGGGTGGAAGCTGAGTCGAGATGGCCCCTGGGGGGGTGAGGGGTTAGGGACATAGATCCCCACCCCCTGAGGCCAGGGGATGGGGGAGATTGGTTTTTTTCCTTTTTTGAACCCCTGGTTTAAAGGGTTTTTTGGCTTTGGTTGCCTTCCCATTGAAATCAATGGGAAGAGAACTGAAACTGAACCGGAATCCGAAAACAAAAACGAAACCCCCAAACACCGCTCTGTCCCACCCCTAACGAATATGCAGTCTCAGCATCCATATATTTTAAACTGTTCCTTATGAGGGAAAAATATATGAAAAAAACAGCTCAATCTTTGAAATGCAGTTCATCCCAAATTGGTAACACAGACTCAGACATGCATTAGAAAGAAACTGAATGGTACCACCCTATGCTGTCCTGTCTACTGATGAACTGGAGCAACTTTGCAGAACTATGGAACAATATGCCTTGTTGTATGAACTATGAGAGATGACAGACATCTATTGGGTTTATGAATTCACCCCTGATACCATGTGCAATGACAAAAGTTAATTTTTTTGAAAAATATTATCTGGAAAACTTGCCATGTTCGTTATTTCAAATTCTATGTTCCTGTTTCTTTTTTTGCTTAAGACAACAGTAAGATCAGAGGACTGTGTGAAATGTACCTGTATGTGTTTGGTGTAATACAGGTTATATAATAATGTAGTATGCATATCTCATTTCAGTTTATAATCCCTGATAAAAGGGCAGAGTTAAGGTGGCCGGTGTGATGTGGCCTGGCCTTATCTTTTAATTTGCCAGCTTTGAAGCATGTCTTTTTGTAGTCAATGTTGTTCTAAGGTATAGAGTGGTGCACTTTTTGCCTCAACTGTACTTTGAACCAAAGGTTTTGTTTTGTTTGTTACCCAGGGCTTCACTAACAGCAGTGCCCATCCACCTAAGCTGAAAGAGGAGAAGCATGAAAAAGGTACAGGGAACTAAGTTGCATGAAAGAGAAGGCAGATTCAAGGGGTCAAGGGAAGAAGAAAGGGAAAAATATTTGTGGCCAGAAAGAGAGAGATGGAGGGGAAAGAGATGAGAAATCAAAATGTACTCTTAGCATTAAAAACTATTTATAATACAAAGCAACATGATTTTAAGAGCAATTTACATAAAAATACCAATAAACAGAGAAAATAAATTCCAGAAAAATATCCCTTGATAATTTTCCAGATTTTTTTTTACCTCGCATCTCTAACTATTGCTGATCATTCTAATCCAATTGACCACTTTCAGTGGCTTTATGTACTATTGAAAGTATTTGCTACAAAGCGGAAGTTCTTACTAGACTTAGATTTTCTTCTGGATATCACTAGGCTGAACTTTCTGCAGTTTAGGAAATTTCTAAATGCTGTATTTTTAACTGCAGATCTCGGTGCCTATTCTCCCAAACATGCAAGTTTCAAATCATTCTAGCACTGACTTTTCAGTTTTCACCACCATAATTGACTTACTGCGATAAGAGACTGCATGTCTGTTTTATTACTGACTAGGCATCAATATAATTGAGAAATGGATTTGGGTCTCTTCCTAACAGTGCTGATAAAATAATCATTTTGTTTCATCAAGTGGAACATGATCTTGGTACAGCATGGTACAGCACAGCAGTGTTCTAAATTCAGTTATTATTTATTATTTACATAGCACCAGTAATGTGCCAGTATAATGAGAAATCTATGATGGTGAGGAGCTCAAGAAAGCCTGACAGGAGAGGTTTTTGCACAACAGCTGATGCTTCTCTTTACCACAACCTCTTATGGAAACCAAACCATCTGGTTACCATGCATTAACACTTCATGGTCTGAGAAATTGTAGTCCCATCTCTTAGCACCAGCATGATTTTACTTCCCTGGGAATCATGGCACTGCTAAGTGTTAGTGTGGGTGTTAAATACCCTGAGGCTCATGCTTAAAATTCTTTATTTTCAGGAAAGCTTTAGACTGGCACCAAAAATTTTGTATCCACAGATAAATGCTGGTCTAGTTTTGCAGGCACAAATAAAGCTGAAGTTGTGTGTGTTTTGTAACCCTTAGATATGTAGCTAGCTGACCTGCAGTTCAACATCTATAGCACATTTTATAAAGTATACTTAATTGTTTTCTCCTGAAACTTTCTATTTACTTTTGGGGTCCTGAGAAACTGCACATTCAGACATGGTTTAAAGAGTAGTTACAAGTGCCAGCAGCAGGATGCGAATGTGAAGAAAGCACGCCAGATGACATTTGAAAAGGCATGATTGAGCTTGTTGGCACACTGACAGGCGTGCTCAGCTGACCTGGTTTTTTCAGGTCGGTAGAGCGTGCCTGTCAGTGCGCTGACAAGCTCAATCGTGTGCGGTGCCTTTTCAGACATCATCTGGGCGTGCATTCTTCACATTTGCATCCTGCCACCGGCACTTGTAAGTGCTCTTTAAATCACGTCTGAATGACCTCATCAGACCCCATTGTGGTAACAGTGTTGTTTGTGCTTATCCTAAAGATATTTTAATAAACAACAAAAGTCAGCGCCAGTTAATTCAGTTTACAAATTGGATTCCATAATAAAAAAACCTCCAGTTTACAAGAAGAGTTAAGGCTCTTGCAGATTCAATCATGCACTAAAAGCTCCCACCTTAACTTCCATGCCATGTTAGCAGTAAAGACATTGTACAGTCTCACATATTGTGCTCACTTACAACTTAGGCTCCATGCACCCACACTTTGCCTTTGTCTTTCAGCCCCAATCCTCTTTGTCGACGCACCCCAATGAGAGACAGAAACCATAGCTGGAATTAAAACAGGCCGCACTCTTTATTCAACCAGAATCCAATAAGGCCGGTGGGGTAATTGCACAAGCAATTCGGGTCCAGTATGCTAGCTACATAACTTAACTTATTAACTCTGGCACTGACCGGGATGTGCTTTCCTGCCTCAGTACCACCAACAGTGAACTTCTCCCCTTCAAAAGCGCCCTGGCTCTGACCGAAAAGGGGGGACAAGCCCAACTCTGGGCGTGAGTAAGGCGATGAGTACCCACCAGGTATGAAGACAGCGCATGTCTTTACTAACCCAGCTAAAGCACCCCTCCCAGAGTCATGACCCCTGTGCATGCTGTGCCCTGCATTACACTAGGTATTATTATTAACAAACAAACATTTATATAGCGCCAGCAGTGTACCTGGCACTTTACAAAGTAATCACATCCCCATCTCTTAAGGAGATGACTCTTGATCCTATTCCCTTCCTATTTATCCTACCCTAGCATACTGGACCCCTACAGAGTGCGACAGTTATTTACCACCTATAATCGTTCGTCTCCAATCATTCATTCTCATTGAATCCGTTCCATTTTCTTACTTGACCAAATTGCTCTATTTAATGCCGGATTGTTTATAAAGACCAAATTAAAATTGCCAATTGTAATTGTTACACACATGAAATTGTTTCTAATGGTCTGAATTATGCCACATTAAATCCTATTTAACCTACTCTACACTGTTTAGGAGGCAAAACAAGCGACCCTTTCCAAGAAGGCTACTAGCCAAAATTCCTCTGTGGCCCCCTAACGGCAACCGGTAGCAATACCACAGTGCTAGAGGGGGAGGCGGGTGGGGCTGACTCTGTGCCTTTCCCTTTGGAATGCCGCTACCACGCGGCTCAGAGCAGACCGGGCCCTCTTAGCAGGGGCGGAGTTTTGCTCCCCCCCATGGCACTCACTGCGCACGCGCACCCAGGGGTGGTTGCCCCTAGCAACCTCTTGTTATCAGCAGGGGAGCTTTCTAGAATACTTCCCTGCTGCAGCCCTCCCTTCTCTGTGTCTCTTCTCACCCGGGGCGCAACAAATACCCGTTGCCACCATTTTGGCGGCGAAGGGGGACTTCTCTTTGCAGGTTGGGGGCAATACCAAAGCCAGGACAGGAGGACGTAAGCTGGCCCCTCACCCCCTCAGTTTCCTCTTTAAGAAAAAAAGAATTTAGGAGTTCTGGATCCCACCCCTTCTCCCCCTCTAATCAATTTGGTCCCAGTCCTGTAACAAAGAACTCAGGACTCCTGGCTTCCATCCTCTCCACCCCACTGTAATCCAGTAGGCTGCACTCCTTTCACAATCAACTCAATAGTCCTGATTCCTAGCTTGTTCTCCTCTCCCCTGTTCTCAACTTTGTAGCAGACAACCCAGGAGTCCTGAGTCTAAGTTGCCCCACTAACACTGGAGTCCCCACTCCCCTCACAGAGAACTCAAAAGTCCTGGGAAATACAATGTTTGTATGTGCCATTCTGTCATATGTAACAGAAGTGTGTGTGGAATGACAAAAAAAACCCAACCAACAACAACAGGAGAGGAAATGGAATAACAGGAAGGGAGGCTATTGGGAGTCAAAGGATAGGGAGTCACCTATGGTAAGTGGGTAAAATGATGGGACTGCTTCCCCTGGTATCCCAACAGTCTTCTGAATCAGTTATTACACTCAGAACCTTGTTATTGTAACTATTTCTTAATTCCTCCTGTCATTCCACCCACTTCCTTAATCCTGCACATTCTTTGTAATATGGGAGCAGGGCTTAGGGGAGGCTAAGGTGGAAGAGCTTCTCCCTTCAGTTTAGAAGGTTGTTACTTCCTTCAAGTAGCAAGCAAGGCAAAGCTGGATTTTTGCCGGTAGCTCCCTATTTTACTAAGAATACAGCAACTTTGGTTTGGTTTAAGCATTGAAAACTTCCCAAAACTGCTCTCTATGATCTCTCTAGCTCATTGTCTGTACAGGAGTCTTCCACTCTATTCCCCACTGTCAGAGCTCTTTTCCTTGTGCAACACTGGCCATTCTGCTTTCTATAAGGACCTCCCCTTCTATAAGGCCCCCCTAGCTAGTTCACTCCTTGTACACAGCTCCCTGACTCTGCTGTGCCCATACACAGGACTCTCCACCTGGCATAATGCTGCCCATCCTGCAGCTCTCTCCCTGTACAAAGCTCCCTCACTCAGTTCTCCTCTGTCCAGGGCGCTCTCTAGGCATAATTATGGCCATTATTCTGCAGCTCTCCATCTCTACAAGACTCCCCAACTTTACTCCCCCTTGGAAAGGGCTCCCTTTCTTGCACAATGCTGCCCACTCTGCAGACCTCCCCCTGTACTGGGTTCCATATTCTGTATCCCCAATAAAGCTTCTCCCTGTAAAGTGCTCCCCTTGTGCATGGCTTCCACTGTGGAATCTATTTACAGAGGCTCTGCTCCTACTCTCTCACCCTTAATGATGTCCCACCACCACCACCTTTGTGTATGCTCCCTCCCTCCTTGCTTTCCCATACGGTTTCCCTCCCTGGACTGAGGCTCGCTCTTAGAGTTCTTCCAAGAGGACTACACCTGCCACTCTGCCCCACAGGGCTGCTCTGCACAGAACCCTACCATCTCCCTGCCCCCCTCCTGCAGAACACCCATTGTATCAGCCCAGAGCACCCATTTACCCCTCATTCCTTAGTGGGGTTGGGAAAGTCAGAGGGAGAAGCGCTGAAAGAATTTCGATTCCATCCTGCCTGTAGTCTCCTGTCCAAGTCTCCGGGATAAACCTCTTCCCTCTTCCGGCACCTGGGACCATCCCAGACAAGCTCCAGCCCCAGCCATGCTTCTCCAATGGGGCACCCCATTGGAGCCACAGCCCAGACACCCCACATTTTTGAGGGGGAAGGGCTGTCGCTGAAATCCATGCACTTTGTTTTTCTGGGCAGGTTTAGGGGGCAAGATCAGCCACCCCAAACATCACTGTGGGATTAGTTAGCTCTGTTGTTTAGCCATCTCGGTGTCCCTGAACCCCAAGCCGAGGCGCCTGCTGTGCGGGAACAGATCAGAATGACCTTCAGTTCTTTCCCTTCCACAGGCCTTGCTCTCCTCCTCTCCCCACCAGATCAGCTCTAAACATGGCTGACCAGTCAGTCATGCTGTCCCTTGGAAAGTGCAGTTCCCTCTCTTTCCCCAGTACTGATAGGCTCTAGCAAGCAGTGCTTCCTGGGAGTTGTAGTCCCCAGTATTCAAGACTGTTTGCTTTTAAACAGTCTCTGCATTACACACTCAGGATGGTCTCCATAGGCCAACATTGAATTTTCAAGATGTCATAACTTAAAAACTACTAACCGGATTTACAAAAAGTAAACCAGAAGGCACCTTCTGGCAACCTCCTTGTATTTTCTAAATGGCTTACACCTCCTCCCAACCAACACAAAAAACCCTTTCCCATGCCGAGATCGAGATGGTCTAACTTTTGAAAAAAAAGAGGCTTCAAAGTGCAGTTGTTAAACAGCTAAATCACAGCTATTATCTATCCAATCTTGCTGCAATTTGGACAGCATGTACCGGTTTCTCCAGTGATCCTTCATCACAAATTTCATGATCCTAACCTTAAACATTTAAATTGTATAATGAATAGGGGCGGGAAACCGGTAAAATCCGGTATCCGATAATGCCGGTACCGGGCGTACCGGCATTATCGGATTCGACCCGGTAATCTGGACCGCATGGCTGCAATGTAAAATGGCTGCAATGTAAAAAAACTTAAAGCCCCAGCAAAAAAGTTTTTTTTAAAAAAAACCTCCCCGAGTCCAGGCTGCGCGGGTGGAAGGGGGGACACCCCCCACCCACCCTGGATTTTTGTTTTTAAAAAGACCCAGAGGCAAGCCCACCCCCCAGCACCAGCGGCCACGGCGTCCCCGCAGCCGCCGGTAAGTATGACCCGATCCCTGGGGGGGGTGTTTAACACCCCCCCCAGGGATCACCCCTAGTAAAGTTCAGTGCGCTTACCTTTGGGAGCTCCGGCGGCGGCGGGCGGTCCGGCGGCCTCAGCGCCGGCTGTGGCTGCCGGCGTCAGAGATGCTCTAGGCCTTCCGGGGAAACCCGGAAGTTCCCCGGAAGGCCTAGAGCGTCTCTGACGCCGGCAGCCACAGCCGGCGCTGAGGCCGCCGGACCGCCTGCCACCGCCGGAGCTCCCAAAGGTAAGCGCACTGAACTTTAGTAGGGGTGATCCCTGGGGGGTGTGTGTTAAACACCCCCCCCAGGGATCAGGTCATACTTACCGGCGGCTGCGGGGACACCGCGGCCACTGGTGCTGGGGGGTGGGCTCGCCTCTGGGTCTTTTTAAAAACAAAAATCCAGGGTGGGTGGGAGGTGTCCCCCCTTCCACCCACGCAGCCTGGGAGGGGGAGGGGGACGGAATTAATTTATTTCATTGGTTTCAATGGGGACACAGCGCCCCATTGAAACCAATGAAATAAATCCGGTACCGGTATACCGGATTTAATCCGGGAATCCGGTTTTCGCAGAACCGGTAACCGGTAAATCCGGTAGCCGGTAATGGGCCCGGGGTCCCACCACTAATAATGAATAGAATATTTGGGCTTTATAATGGAGCATGCAACATGCCTTAACTATAGAGTGGCTCCTGCCACTCTGTAATTATTCCATAAATCTACTTCTTTCTGTGGATTAGCCATTTTGTTATTTATGTGTCCCAGATATAGTATAATCTCTTTCTCTCTTTGTTATTTAATCTGTGGTTTTGTTAATCTTTTGACCCAACTTCTTGATTTCTTAAATTTCAAACAATTCATTGCCACTGCTACAGCTGCATGTCCCTATTCAATGTGATGGAACATGCAATATACTTTTCCTTGGGGAGGTATTCTGTTTCCCTTAAAAGCCTTGGTGAATGCTCCAGATACAGTATTTACTGACACACTAGACTGGAGTAGGGAGGACTCCCAGCAGGGAAACTCTAATGTAGTTCTGAATGTGGGTGTGGGGAATTACGCATCATCAGGTGGGTCCCGTGGTGATTTCTCTCATGGATCACAGGGCTGGATTTTGAGCCCTGTCATCCATGAGAGAAACCACTGCGGGAACCAGCTGATGATGCATAATCCACCGCACCCACATTCAGATTTGCATGAGAGTTTCCCGGCTGGGAGTCCTCCCCACTCCGGTAACGTGGGCAAGTGCTCACTGTTACTAGTTCAGATGTAGGAGTTACTGTTGTTGAAGGTAGTTGGCGAAGAACTGTTGTTGAAGGTAGTTGTTGAAGGTAGTTGGCGGCTTTCATAGTATTGTTGACTACTGGCCTGTTCCCCAATACCCACAATGCTCTTTAATAATCTTTGAATAGCATTTCAGACAGTGAAACATTAGAGTATTCTCTCTACAGCTAAAAGCTCTCTGGTACGGCTACGGTCAGTATTGTATTGTGCAATATGTTGGGGCTGCTGAATACACATAGAGAAGCACTGAGATGTTGATTAAAACACAGGACTAACATATCTCCCAACATTTTGAGTGCCCATCCCAAAGGGACACATTCCACCCCATGGCAAAAAGGCTCCACCCCCCCCCCCCCCACGTGCACACAACTCCCAAAATTTCCTGTCCATAAAGAGAGAATTTAAACTCTCCCTACCGGTAAAGAGGGACAGAAACTGTCTTGTGTCAGTCTACCATTTCCCCATTTTCTTGTCAAAGGCTTTTTCTGGGAGGCAACAAGGAAAGAGGTGTTTGAGGGCTGAATACCGGACTTCTTGTGTGTGTCTCCTGAAAGAGGGACTTTGACCCCTGAAAAGGGACGGTGGGATCCAGCAGACAAAGGGTATTTTCAGACATTACGGGCCTCCCTCTTACCACAGTCAATCCCCTGTGGTGGAGGAGAGGCCCGTAACATCTAAAGGATTCCCGCCAGATGTTCACCCCAGTGAACCTCCGGCAGGATTCAGATTAAGCACGATTCCAGAGGTGAGGCCAGCCTCATCTCCGGAATCGTGGTTAGCGTAACCATGATCCAGGACTGGCGAAAAGTAACGTCTGTTACCTTCTGCTGATCCCGGATCGTGGTCCCAGCCATGATCCGGGGTCGGGAGCAGCGGCCGGATTGGCTGCTGCGCCCGCCCGTCTCCTGGAGGGTGGGTGGCCGAGGGAGTGGGGAGTGGCGGGGCTGTGTGGCCACATGTCGTGCCACACAGACCCGCCCCCTCCCCGATTCCCGAGCGGAAACAGGTCGGCACGTCTAAAGGATGGCCGGTCTGATTCCAGACTGGGACCCAAAACGGATCCCAGGTCGTGGTAAAAGGGAGGCCCATTACGTCTAAAAATACCCAGTGAGGGACTGTCCCTCCTGAATAGGGATCATTGGGAGGTATGGACTAGGCACCCAAGGATCTAACTTATTCCTGGGTCTTAAGATGACATCCTGTATGACTTAAGCTAGTCACAGGTCTTTCTACTACTACACATGATTAAACCTTCCTTTTTCTCTAACCGTTTAAGGGAAACATTCATTCAGAAGATCTTAAACATCAACACATCTGGCATCTCAGTGGAATAATTTGCTTTACTTGAGAGGTTTGGGACATTTGTGTTTGGGCACCTTTTTCTTAAGCTTTGTTTGCATATTATGTTCTTGTTTGGGTGTAGATAGTTTCCCAATCTTAATTCACAATGTTCACGTTACAAAAAGTATCAGTATGCAATCACTCAGGGGTAATTACCATTCACTACCCCTTAGGCCAGTAAGTGGTAATTATTACCACAAACCTTGCCATGCCCCTAACATCTGAACAAAACAGAGATATAGTTTCCGCTGAGATTATCTTGACTCTCTCTACCATTAAAGGAACATGTGAGCTAGCCCTGAATCTTCACCTCATGGGCTAATGGGAAACAAGATAAAGGTTGTTTATAAACAGACAACAGTTTGTAGGAGTCATGTGTTCTGTCTGGGCAGCCCCCACTCAGGGGTTTCACATGGCAAACAGTACATGGAAAGACACTGCGCTCTGCCCACCGCCACCCTTCCCTCATGATTCACAGCTGTGGAGAATTCTGGGTCCAGGACACTCTCCCTGCTGTTTTGCTTCCTGCTTTGTTTGCCTTTTGGAGCTGTTTTTGAGCTCTAAATGAAACTCTAAACTGCAGAAGCCCCAGGGACAGTGACACCAATGGGAGCGCTCTAGATGCTTTGCCTGCACAGAGATTGCACGTGGACAGGGGCTACAAACTGATTTGCTTTTAAAATAATTTTACTTTTTGACCCAGAACATGCTTTTATAAAACTGAATTCAAAAGAGGTTTTTTAAAACAACTGAATATTTGTGTCATGTTAAGTGGAGGATGGATCATTGCTAAATAGTAAATACGCAATATGCTATTCATGGTACACATTTATTTTTCAGTAGCTAATTTTCTCATTTCAGCCTTAAGAAAGTCTTCATTTAAACAACATCTATGCTGGAGAAGTCACGCTAAGATACAGCTACACTCAACTTTTGTTTTTTCATCAGGCATAAATTAATTTGTTTGGAGGAAAGAAAATAGAAATATCTTGAACTTCCTCACCCTCACACCAATGGTAGGGTCAGATCTGTCTGGATGTTTATAATATCACATACTTTTATTTATTACTCATCTTATTACTCGGTTGTACCGGGGTGACACCTACACATCTTTATCAAGGCGCCACTGTGTTGTGCAGTTTGCTTGCTTAGGGTGCAACCTGCATTCATCCATATCCATGGGGGAGCAAGCGCATAGACCTGACAAGAGGGTACAAATCCCCTCTCAAGCTCAGCTCCTGTCTCTTATACACATCTAGATGTGTATAAGAGACAGACATTGAACTCAGGACTCCTGGCTTCCATCCTCTCCACCCCACTGTAATCCAGTAGGCTGCACTCCTTTCACAATCAACTCAATAGTCCTGATTCCTAGCTTGTTCTCCTCTCCCCTGTTCTCAACTTTGTAGCAGACAACCCAGGAGTCCTGAGTCTAAGTTGCCCCACTAACACTGGAGTCCCCACTCCCCTCACAGAGAACTCAAAAGTCNTGTTAGTGTCTCCATGAATGGTAGACTTTGGGAAAAATACATCTAACAACTGTGTGTGGCTCACTCGGGGTCCCCAGTTCCTGGCCTGACAGTGGCCGGGCTAGCTGACTCCGACTGACAGGCGGCGGAGGGGGCCAGCAGCAGTGAGGGAGAGGCAGAGGCCCTGCCTCTCCTACACTCCGTGCCCCCCCCCACTGCCTGTCACAGTCTTGGCCAGGGAAAATGAGGGAGAGAGAGGCAGAAGCCCCGTCTCTCCCTCATTTCCCCTGGCCGAGAGACTGACAGGCAGGGAGGGCACCCACTGAGTGAGGGAGAGGCGGGGGGCTCTGCTTCTTCCCTTACTTCCGGCAGAAGTGAGGGAGAAGCAGGCAGAGGCCCCGCCTCTCCTCTGCTGCCTGGCTGTTTCAGCCAGGGGAAATGAGGGAGAGGCGGGGCCTCTGCCTCTCTCTCCCTCATTTCCCCTGGCCGAGACTGTGACAGGCAGCAGAGGGGAGGGGGCAGTGGAACATCTGGTGGCAGTGGGCAGCATGGCAGCAGATTTAATCTGCTGTCGCGGTGCCCGCCCTGCCTTAGGCTCTGATCCGAACGCGGGGCCCAGGCTGGAGGTGGCGGTGGTGACGGCAGCGGATCAGGCAAGTGATCCAATTCGGAATCCGAATTGCTGCTCAGGCTTGGAGATGGGTGGAGGGGAGTGCCCCTCCGCCCATCCCCGAGCCCAGGCCCGGATAGCGCACTGCCCCCAGGTCGGGGAGCAGCCCCTGAGCCAGGGAGCGCTCCCTGAACCTAGGTCCGCTGGCGGCTTTGCCACCAGCGGAAGATATGGGACCCCACATTTCTTCCCCGCCCTGGGCTCTGCTTAGGCTAATTCCGGCCCTGATGTTTGGGGCCCTGCTTGGAGCCCCACACCCTGTCCTAATGAATACAGTAGCCATTGCAGGAACTCCAGAAGTTGCCACAGATCACGATAAGGCTGGCCCTGGTCCCATTCCCCACTATCCTCTGCCTTGCTAACAGGCTGTGCAGTGCTACAGTGTGCTTTGCAGTTCCAGAGGGAGGAAAAGGGTTGGGCCTCCTTATCCAGATACCACACCATCCATTCTGAAATATTTATTCATGAAAGGAATTTCCTATTTGTCTTTAATTTTCTTTTGATAGGTAAGAAAAGGTAGTGATTATAACCCAATTTCCATATCCATGGAAAACTGGAACTTCATAAATACTGATTTTTTTAGAACAGTGTTTCATTCTGTGGCAGAAGTACAACATCCCTCATGACCTTGCTTCATGCCACTGAAATCCTATGATGCCAGATCCCTTTCCAAGATAGTGGTACTGGCACTCCCAAATGAGCCAATCAGTAGCATTAAACAGAATGGCTTGTTTTGTAAAAGCAATACTAAATGTGAACACCTGTCATGGTGCATTATTTGCTCCCAAGAGGTTCTATCTTTTCAACACAAACCTTTTTTAAACGGTTCTGATTAGCTCAGTCAGAGAAGCTATCACCATCTCTTTTTCAATTGCTTTTTAAAGAGCCGGAAAGACACAGTGCCATTTTCAAACACGCTGTTATTTCCCTCCCTTGGACCTCTGGCAGAATTGCTAAAAGCCCTCTCCTCTAGGGGGTTTAACCAAAGAGGAAGTTGTAAACTGTTGCTGATACTTCTCTGTATAGGCAATACTCCAGGATCCCAGTGTCTAAGAAGTCTCATTACCTCCTTCTGGAATTCAAGCATGTGCTTTATGTTATCATCCCACTATCTGGCCTGGATTAAGAGTCTCCTTTTCAAAATGGGCCTCAGTGGTATAATATAAGAACCTTCTGTGTTTCCCTTTGGTTTCTGGTTACCATGGGAATGCAGTGAGTTTATGTACCTGAGCATGCCCAGTGAGCACTAAAGGACTCTAACACCTGAGTAAGCTCAAATTGTATAGTCACTGATTGATTGATTGATTGATTGATTGACACTTCTATCCCACCCTTCCCTCTAAGAGGCTCAGGGCGGCTAACAAGATAAAATATAAACATAGCACTTAAAACATAACAAATAAAAACATGAAAATACAAACATAACCCCTCAAGATCCCCCAGCCCCCTCACCAACTCCCCATCCCACACTTGCATTAAAGCTCCCACCCTCCCCCACCGTTCTACCCCAAACCCCAACCAATCTTTATGCAGGCCCGCCAAATGCCATTTCAAATAAAAGCATTTTACACCGCCTCCGGAAGATGCTTAGGCTCAAGCTCAAGAGAACCTCCTATGGAAGGGAGTTCCAGAAAACCAAGGCAGCAACCGAGAACGCCCTCCTGTGCACACCCCCTCCTACGGACAAGGGTAACCAATGGAACCTACATGAGGGCGCTCCATGGGACATGGCAGGATGGGCAGTCTGGTCTTTCAGATATATGGAACTCAGACCATTTAGCGCTTTAAAGGGCAAAAACAGCACCTTGAATTGTGCCTAGAAAGCTTATAGGTAGATAGTGCAGATTTTGGAGCACCCGTGTAATGTGCTCCCAGTAGCTTCTCCCCGAAAGGAGCCTAACTGCCGCATTCTGCAACAGCTGCAGCTTCCAAACAGTCATCAAGGGCAGCCTCACGTAAAATGCATTGCAGCAATCTAGCCTCAAGTTCAGGATTCAGCTTCAGTTGGCTCACCCTCATCCAGTCCCCAACAACAGCCAGGCATTGGGTAAGCACAGAGATTGCACGACCTGAGTCGGATGAAAAAGAGAGGTAGAGCTGAGTGTCAGCATGTTGATGACACCTCACCCCAAACCTCTGTATGACCTTGCCCAGTGGCCTCAGATACACATTGAACAGTATGGGAGATAGAATAGAACCCTGTGAGACACTACAGGAGAAGTCCCGAGGGGACAAGCAGCAATCACTCATCACCACCTGCTGGGACCTCCCAGACAGGAAAGAATGGAACCACTCAAGAGCAGTCCTGCACACCCCTGCCAGATCCCATAGTCATGTCAACAGCACTCTGTGATCAACTGTATCAAAGGCCGCTGAAAGATCTGATCAGATCAACAAGTTAGAATTTCCCTTGTTCATTTTGAGGTGCAGATCACTGACCAAAGCCACTAGCATAGTCTCTGGACCATATCCAGGACAAAACCCTGACTGAAACGGGTCCAGGAATCTGATGGCATCGAGATGAGCCTGGACTTGTCGGGCAACCACCCGTTCAATAACCTTCCTTAAAAAGGTTAAGGTTATTATTATTCCCTAAAAAGGGAAAGTTAGAGACAGGCTGATAACTGGCCGGAAAGTCAGCATCCAAAGATAGTCATATTTCTATGCCACCTTTTCCACAGAGGCTCAGGGTAGCTCACAATAATAAAAAGCATAATAAAAAAGCCATTAACATCAATAAAAAATCCCCTTAATGCCCCACCCAATCCCATCCCACCCTATCTCTGCTTGCCAAATAGAAAGGTTTTACATTGTTTCTGGAAGATGAGCAGGCTTAGGCAGGCCGCCAAGGTGAGGGAGTTCCATAATCATGGGGCAGCTACCGAGAATGCCTCCTTGTATTCCCTAGTCATAAAAACATTATGGGGAAATGCCACCTGCAAGAGGGTGCCCCTGACTGACCTTAGGGGCCGTGAAAGAACATGAGGGAGGAGGCAGTCTTTCAGATACCTGGGGCCCAAGCCGTTTAGGGCTTTACAGGTTAGAAACCAGCACCTTGAATTGTGCCCAGAAAGCTATCGGCAGCTAGTGCAGACTCTGGAGCACTGGCGTAATGTGCTCCTGGTGACTATCCACCAAAAGAAGATGGGCTGCTGCATTCTGCACCAACTGCAGCTTCTGAACAGTCTTCAAGGGCAGCCCCACATAGAGTGCACTACGGTAGTCTAGTCTCAAGGTTATGAAGGTACGGATGACGGTGGCCAAATCTGATAAAAAACGGTTGCAGCCTTCTCACCAGATGTAATTGGCGAAAGACACTCCTGGCCACCACTGCAACCTGACAATTCAGGCACAGCTGTGGTTCCAAAAGCACTCCAAGGCTACAAACCTGAGTGACCAAAGGAGGTTGGACCCCATCAATAACAGGGTGTCCCTATGTCTCCCAGGTTTTGTCTGGATTCAGCTTGAATCAGCTCACCTACATCTAGTCTCCAGTGGCAGCCAGTTGAACTGGGTAAGCACGAGGACTGCAGGACCTGGGTCATATGAACATTTATTTATTTTATTTTATTCAGCTTTTATGCAGCCCCCTCCTGCCACAGACAGCTTGGGGCGGCGTACAATAATAAAATGCACAGAACATCTAAAAACAATTTAAAACAGTAATACATAAAAGCAGCAATAATACCCCATCTAATAGCCCCCCCCCCTTTCCCCTTCCCCCTCCCCAAAGGCCAGGTAGAACAGCCAGGTCTTACATTGTCTGCAAAAAAAGGGGAGGTCTGAAGACAGAGGGACTTCTGATGGGAGAGCATTCCACAGCTGTGGTGCGGCCACCGAGAATGCCCTCCACATGGTCGAAGGAGAGGGAGAGCTGAGTGTCATCAGCACATTGATGTCACTTCACTCCAGATCTCCAAATGATGTCACTTGGAGTATCAGATACACATTGAACAGGTGTGGAAACAAGATGGAACTCTGCAGGATCCCACACAGGAGCACCTGAGGGGACGATCAGCCACCGCCCATCATCACCCTCTGGGTTCTCCCAGCCAGGAATGGGTAGAACCACACAAGAGAGGTCCCACATACCCTGGCCAGGTGCTGCAGTCATGTCAGCAACATCCTATGATTAACAGTATCAAAGGCGACCAACAGATCTAACAAGATCAACAGGATACAATTTCCACGGTCAATTTCCAAGCGGAGCTCATCAACCAAGGCCACAAGCGCAGTCTCAGTACCATGTCGAGAACAAAAACCCAACTGACATGGGTCCAGGAATCCAATAGCATCGGGGATGCTGTAGCTGCGGATTTCCTGCACAGAACAGGGGGTTAAACTAGATGACCTCTGAGGTTCCTTCCAACTCTGATTCTGTGAGATGCACCGGGAGCTGTGAAGCAACCACCCATTCAATATCCTTCCCTAAGGGGAGGTTGTAGACAGGGCGATAGCTGGCAGGGGAGTCAACATCTTTTGACATTTCGGCGGAACTGTAAGACCTGGCTGTTTGCCCAGGCCTTTGGGAAGGAGGGTGGGGTGTGTGTGATTTTAATCCCCCGCCCATTTATCTATTTATTACTGTTTTCTAGCCCTGTTTTTTGATGTATTTTATATTTATATTTTAACTGAATTTTAATTGTTTTTATTATTGTTGTTAGCCGCCCCGAGCTGCATTGCAGGAGGGGGCGGGATATAAATCTGAAAAATAAATAAATAAAATAAATAAAACATCAAGAGAGGGTTTCTTGAGGAGGGGACAGACGACCGCAGTTTTAAGGCTGTCAGGCACCCTGCCCTCCCAAAGGGAGGAATTGACAACCCTGGCCAGCAGTGTCTCCAGGCTGGCTTTCATCAGCCAGGACAGGCACAACTGGTCGGTCAGCCACACACAGACCCCAAGCACATCCTCCGCATTGGTGGGAGAGACAGATCGAAACGGATCCAAACAAACCGGGCAAGACTGAGGCTGTTTTTAGACGATCGTGGCCGCGCCCACGCTTGTTTTGAAAAAATGCCGGGAGCCGGGATCAGACGATACACTCCCGGCAATTGCGCGCCCGGAAGGGGGATGCGCATGCTTTTCCAGCCGCGTTTGACTGGGTCTGACCCCCAAAAATAGTAAGAACTAACCAATAACCAAGTTCACCTTAAACATTGAGCTCCAAACTTTTGCAGAAGGTGTAAATACTCTCCTGAAAATGTTATTTATAAAAGTGCTACATACTGACTGAGTGCAGAGATTCCCAACCTGTGAGTCGAGACCTTGAATGGGGTCATGCCATCTGTAGTCAGGGGTTATATTCACAATGATATTTGAAATGCTTCGCCTACTGTTTGTGTTCTGTTGCTGACTGAGGAATGGAATTATATTTAAACCTCTGAAAGTGCCTAGGCCACTTAGTCAGAATGTTAAAATGGTTCTTTTATTTCAAAGAATGTTAGGAGCCTAAGAGACAGGTTTGAAAAGCTTCCTTAGGCAGTAGGCCATCCGGGGGCTTAGTCATGGCCTCTTTAAATAGGCAGGTGCTCACTGACTTAGCTTCTAGAATGTGTCCATAATTCTCTGGGAATGCCACAGAAATGAGTTCAAGTGTAGCTCTTCAATGAAAAGTGACTGTTGAAATAATCTTGTGAGGTTCTGTGTTTGTCCGAGTCTCCATGTTAAATTTGTATTAAATATGGAAAATAGTTAAAAGGATGCAATAAAAAAGATGGAGAACAAGAAGAGAGGACGAGCAACTGTTTTAAATTGAAGGAAGGTAGGTTTAGGTTTGAGATCAGGAAAACGTCATACCTATTTGAACAGTTTAGCAGTGGAATAAGCTGTCTAGAATCTCCTTCCATCATGGATGTTTTCAAGAAAAAAACAGACAGGCTTCTGTCAGTGATGCTTTAAGTATAGGGATAGGGTATCCTCAGAGGGGATTGGACTAGAAGGTCCCTTCCAGTTTCACAGTTCTATGCGTCTGTGAAACATCATGTTTACAAGCCAAAAAAAAGCTTTCCCACCAATCATTGGCCCCGCAAATGGAACCTGGAAGTCCATCTGTTATCTTTCTAGTGCATACATCATTACAAAAAATAAAGATTTTACAGTTGGAACTGGGTAGTTCTATTGCTAATGTATGACCCAAAAGACAGCCTCACACACTTTCTATAACCATGTTCGCTCTCCTGTGCAAACTTATATAAGTGGAAAGTAATACATTTTTGTCTTCAGAGCAACCAGATGCAGCTCTGAATAAACACATGTAGTGGACCGCTGAATGAGAAGCTACCATTTTAACAACTCTCTAAGCATAACAAGGTGGTTATTTTTTAAAATAGAAGTTCATTAAAGGGCCTTAAAGTATGGCCCCTAGTTAATTCTGAAACACCATCCAGGGACTAACTACTGAAAATAAATTGAATTAGGTGGTAAATATTTTTCTTAAAAGATAAAACTAATTAACATTATAAAATTTAGTGATCTACTTAACTGTAAGAACAAGCGTTTGATGTATATTTAATAAAATATTACAACCCTTACAGGATTTGAACTCAGTGGCTTTGAAAGCATGAGGCAGACATTTTACCTAATAAATGAAGTAGGCCCCAAACTTTAAAAACACCAGACTAGTCCCATTGCAATCAATTAGGCTTGGGAGTCCTAGCCTTCAAGTATGAAGCCTTGCAAAACTATTGGTGTTAAGTTATTATTTCCTGCAGTGTTCCCATCTTGGTTTTCTGAATGGAAAATATATAGAACTCCAGGAAACCTTTCAAAAGATGTGCATAAATATAATGGCTATGGAGTTCAAATAAAGCCTGTCCCTAGATTATTGAAAATTCTGCATAGAAAATACATGTAAATCAGACTTAATTTACTCTGCATTTCTCAAGAAAAACAAAAGAGTGCTTTTCGCTTCAAAAGCAGATTTTCTTTATTTCAAGAGAATAACTGGTCATGTGACAATGAGAGCTGGTTTCTTACAATGACTGTTATTATCCCTAAAGATGCACTGTCTCTGTGTATTTGACTTTCTTTTTCTATTCACTAGAAGTTTTGCCAAGAACCTTCCCCCATCTCTTCTAACCTGCCACTAAAGATTTAAAGGAAAGGTATATGTATCCTCACATCTTCTATTCCTTACCTATCCCCTCCTTTCTTGTATAAACAGACTTGAACAAAATAAATATTTTAAAACACATTAAAGATTCAGATGACGTCTGGGTGTATTCAGATTTGATCTTCAGGACTTTGAAGATTGGTTTGTCAGGTAGATTCACATATGATTATCAAGAATTCCAAATATAGAGACTTCTTTTCATTATCAATAGGACTATTTTCAACAGTTCTATTCTATTCATAGTGCTGCAGTGTGGTGCAAGACCCATTCATTTCAATGGGGCTTGCATTGGCATACTGCTTTGGAAATGGGAGCCAAGAGGACTGCCTGCCTATCTACCTACCTCCCTATCTACCTCCCTACCTATATTATTACAATATCTTGACACGGTACTATTAATGTATAGGTGATATGGTTATATTATCACTCACTCCTATTGGGTTAAAGAGAGCTTTATCTGCCGTAGGAGAATATGCACGTATGGAATGCTTGGCAATAAATTACAAAAAACCCTGAAGTAATGATCTGTGGAGAGATAGATCAGACCATAAGTGTTCATTTTTCTAACACGGGTTTATGGAATTGTCATGTTGCTAATGTTCAAATGAAAACCAAACAAACAGCCCATGAAGTTTTGGACGTCATGCCTCCTCGGCATTACAAGTTTATAAAGCAAAGATCTGGGCACACACCTTATATGCAGTGGAAATTTGGAGTTTACATTTGGGAGATAAAACAGACAGAATACAGAATTACTTCATGAGAGCTTTGTTGAATTTAGCAAAGTCTGTTCCCTCTTCACTTCTTAGATCAGAGTTGGGGCTATTTTCTTTACCTGCTCAAGCAACCTGTCATAGGTCAGGATGAAATTATGACATTCATTTCATTGAGGTTGTGAGGATCACCTTCTGAAGTTAGTAGCAGTGGAGCAATATCTTTTTTAGTAGTATAGTTTTCCTCCTTGGATAACTCAAAAGTCTGGAAGCCTATTAAAGCTGGATGGATCAGCTGAAATTGCTTAACAGGCTTCAGTTTAAAAATGTGATCCAACGAAGAATTTTGGATATATCAAAGAATTGATATAGCGCTAAAGATTTAGTGCTGAATAAAGAATTCAAAATTGCTCATATTTATCAGGTCTCAAATTAGATCGGTAATTTTCATTATACTCCAATATATTGCCACCCTACTTAAGAACAGCTTTCCGCAAACTGAGATTGTCATTGTTTCATTTTAAGGCTTTAACTTGTAGATATAATAAAATGCCGCATAATGACAGGATATGTCCTTGTAACATAAAAGAAATTGAAAATTTATCCTATTATCTTCTGAGATGCCTGTTATACTCTGATGTTAAGGACACCTGGATTTATTCTCATTGTCCTTTGTCAGATTTCTTATTTTGGCCACAGTCTGCACAACTGTTTTATTCTTTTAGGATGTAAATCCAAATGTATTATGTATTCAGTTACCATATTTATGGCAAAAGCACACAAAATTAGATTGACTGTAGGATAATGTGATACTTTTATAATTTGGAAGTTTGCTATTTTAATATGCTGATTTTAACTGTTTATAATTGTGATGGTTGTATGTCTAACAATAAAAATACTCTGGAAGCCTAATAAAGCTGGATGGATCAGCTGAATCCCCCCCCCCTCCTCCCCCCCTCTCCTGTCCTCCTTCCCTCCTTCCTCCCTTGAAGAAATCTCCTCCCTGCTCTCCTCCTCCAACCCCTCCACTTGCCCTCTGGACCCCAATCCTTCCTGCCTCCTGACCTCCATTGCTTCCACCGTCATCCCTCCCCTCCTGCACATCATCAAGCTCTCCCTCTCTACCGGCTCCTTCCCCTCTGCCTTTAAACACGCCACTGTCTCCCCCATCCTCAAAAACTCCACTTGGGATTCCTCTGAACCCTCTAATTACCGTCTTGTCTCATTCCTCGCTTTTGTTTCCAAACTCCTTGAACAGGTTGTCTACTCCCATTGCCAACTCCTCCCTTGACCCCCTCCAATCTGACTTCCGCCCCCTTCACTCCAATGAAACCGCTCTGGCTAAGATCACCAATGATCTTCTTGTGGCTAAATCCAACCGCCTTTACTCTATTCTTGTCCTCCTTGATCTCTCTGCTGCCTTCGACACTGTTGACCACTCGCTCCTGCTTGAATCGCTTCACTCCCTGGGATTCCGGGACTCTGTCCTCGACTGGTTCTCCTCCTACCTTTCTGACCGCTCCTTCAATGTATCTCTTCCTAACTCCTCCC